>CM040124.1:15009302-15225183 GCA_022559845.1 Amorphophallus konjac
GTGCAGATGAAGTTCATTGAATTGGCCCCCTCTGAAATATATATATTTGAAACTGCCCGCCGCCGCCCCCCCGGTCAAAAGATCTCTCTCAAGAAAAACTCGTGCTGCTGACTCACAAGTTAATTACCCTCTACTTGTCAATTGTCTATAGCCGATTATCAAAATTTGGACAAACCATGATTAAAGTTAATCTCGATAGTGTATCTACGAGCATTATTTAATCATGCAACTGTCGGCATGCAGCTGATCATGGACGAACTTATATATGTGTATAATCTTGGCATCATCGTCCCATCTCAAACATCATTTCCTTTTTTGAGAGGTCAGAGCCCATCCATCAAAAGCACGCCAAAATCAAGAAAAATGGCTGACCCGTGAACCAGTTGCTACAGGGTAGACTATAATTTCTTGATATATGACGAACAAACTCTAACAAATTATTAACAAAAACACAACATATTGTACTAACAAGAACACCTAACTAACAATACCTAACAATATCTGGACAGACGAACAAGTTTTAAATTCCAGCATCCAGTGTCGGAGCTCCCCAAACAGATTAGCCCATGCAAAACAACCCCAAATAGACGAGTCCGAAGCCGTGAAAGACACAGATCCGCCTTGTGGACCAACACAAGAAGCGGATGCAGGCAAGCAGAGATCAACACATTTGAGGAAGAGATAATTACACTACAAGAAAAAGAGCTACATGCGACGGATTATTCTGTCGCAAAATAGCGACAGAAGAAAAATCAGTCGTAACGTACGTTGTTGAATGCATGTTTTTTTGAGATGGTTTAGTGACATATATTTCCATCACAAATTTACTGCGCTCTTTGCGACGGATTTGCGTCGAAACATTTCCGTCACAAATTTGACGATGTAACAAAGATGGACTTATTTCATCGTAACTTGTGGACTTATTTCATTTTGATTGTCACGAAGATTGCACATTGATAAAACGTTAATCACTTATATTTTATCTGACGATAGAGATGTAAATTTTACTGAACATTTTACTATCTAATTTCTTAACATTTTTCATGTAATAATAAAGAATATTTCATTCTACCGAAGAAGAACAAGTGTGATCAAATGTTCCGAGCGTTCTATAAAAGATCCGTGTCTTTTATCTATCTCGAGTCTAGATTAGAAGTCTCTGATTCCATCGGGTAGGCATATCTTGCAGACATCACTCTGGGATTCTTCCACCCTTTATAATATATATATATATATATATGCACGGCATTGCAAAGATCTATATATCCACCATATATCTGGGCATACGGACACGTGGGAGGATGCATGGTGGCCTTAACTTGTGTTGTCTAGTTCCGGGATCCGCCGCCGGGCTTGGCCGCCGCGTCATGGGCAGGGATCACTTGGCCAGTAGCGGAGGCAGAAGCTGTGTTGGAACCAGTTAGCAGGCTGGAGTTAAGTAGACGACGAAGTGGGAGTGAGAAGATTTGTTCGAAGCCCCGCATATGGGATGGTCTCTATTTATAGCTGGTGAGTTGGGGCTCTGGGCTCGGAAGCTGAAGGGACGGTGCATGCGAAGGACGGGAGATCGAGTTGCAATCGTTGGGCACCGGCCGGCCGGCCGGCCGGCAGCGTTGGAATTAAAGATAATGGACTGGCCCCCACCCAACTCGCTCTGGGCCACTAGCTGGTTGCTTTCTGCTCATCAAATTTGACTCGGACGACTCAGAGGGGGCTCGACAAGTAGTGTAAGTGCTCGCGCTTGCGTCCATGGGCAGCTAGCTAACTTCGATGGGACGACACAGTCGTCTTCTTCCTCACGTACCCCCCCCCCCCTCAAGGACGCCCTCTTCTATGTATCACACATGCATGGATTTATGACCCACCCGTCAGTTATTTTGACCAATCTATTAATTTGTCTGGTTAATTAATTGTCATCGTGATCACCGGGGAATAGTATCGATCGGAAAACGAGAGCCAACCTAAAAAAATCTAGTGTGTGTGGGCGCCGGAGAATAAAGTAACACCTGCTTCAATTCCTTGTCTGGTTAGTTGTCATCATGATCGATCACGAATATATATATATATATATAATGTGGAAAATGGAAACCAAGCTAACTTTGGTGGGGCGGAATTAATTTGGAAGGACATGAAAAATGGGTAGCCGCATACACATGGATCGTCACTGCTGCCTACTGGGAGGATAAGGAATATTATTTGATAGTAGATCGATGAGGAATGTACGCACGTGGGAACAGGAGGAGGAGGAGGAGGAGCTGGTGCGCTTATAGACGTTGACGGCAACCAAAAATCTAAGTGGATCATGAAAGATGTAGCGATACGGCGGTCCCATATATGAAAGCTTAATTAATTTAATAATTAGCCACTCATCTCATCCATGGGACACAAACAACGTAGTAGCAATTATGTTATATATATATATATATTGCGTAGAGCTATCCCCACCCGTCGTCGCGTCAAATTTGGCGAGCAAAGTGGGAGTGTGGGGTTCACCGCCAAGCCTTTCAGTACTCCCCCTGCATCTCCCGTTGATTAATTTAATAATTTATTTAACCTTATATATATATATATATATATATATATATATGTTATACCTACAAGAGAATTGGACGGTTTTTTTTCCGCCGATTCAATTATAAGAAGTCCGTAATGGTTTTTTAGTTGTCAGTCCATTCTGTGTTCTTCGGATCATCGCATCTTTATTTTGAATCAGTCGTCCGGTTCAACTTTTACGTTTTCCCCAAAATATAAATCGTACACCCTTTGAGTTGCCCTGTTCCGATCATACTTTTTCTCATTTTTCAACCGCTGCAGTCTTATAAAGTTTTAGCTTATAGACCTTTTTACTTCTCAATGATGTGCACCCCATGGATGTAATGTATATAACACTTGGAGCAAAGGCACTAACATTAATATGTTAGTAGATATATTCATAACATGTACTTCACTTTTCTCTCGGAAGATAACGAAGTTTCAAAATGTTCATTCTCATAATCTATCATGTTTAAGGAAAAATATCGAAATATTAATTTAGGGTTATTTTTATATATAATTGATACTCTATAATCTATCATATTTATACGTATACCTTCACTTTCATAAACGGTCAAATCTCCCTCTCAATATATCTAAATAATTATATATCTTCGTTGTAACTTAATCGCAACTTAAATGTTTAAATTGACGAACCTATCTTCAGGATAAGTTTTATAAGGACATTATACTACAAGAGAATTGAGTGTTTTTTGGTCGCCGATTCGAGTTTGCGTTTATCTAAGTTTTTTGATCGTCGATTCACGTTTATTCAATATCCGATTCTATCTGATGTCTTAACTCGATTCCTAACATGCTTCTACACTTTATAAATGAGATTAATATTTTTTAGCCCATCTTTTTTGCAGTATTTCTTATAGCATATAGTTATGGTTGGATCTTTTGCATGATTTAGGTGGTAAGATGGTGAGAGTTAACGATGATGATGAGCAAAGATCAATGTGTGGGTCATTCTGATTTATACTCAGTCCGCGTCACATGTCTCGACCTCATCAATCAATGTGCTATTGACATGAATTGCATGATTATAGTTCTACTTTTGTAGCTTATGTGTTAAGGATTCGTCTCTCTCTCTCTTCCCATCTATGGATTGGAATGTGAGATTTATTTTTTTTGTTAATAGGGTATTTTTAGACAGTAATACATTTCGATGACAATATTAAAACTTTTCATTTCTTATGTTGTATGCATTTAAGTGGAGTTATTTAAGATATCGTAAAAATGTGCATGGCAATTGGCATTGCTTGTAGGCAAACTCATGAAATGGACTATAGAATTTTACTATAGTTTGAAAAAAAAAATGTCCTTTTAGCGTACATTTGAAACCGATGTCATTACGACTAACAGCGTCTCATAATTCATTAAAAGGGTAAAAAACATATATCTATTCTGGAATCCTGGGGAAAGTGAATTGATAACATGGCAGAAAGATATTGTCTATGCAGTTTGTTTTAAGAAATAAATGGGAGAAAATTGAAAGAAAAATCATTCATGAGTCTAGAGTCTTTCCACTATACATGTGGGGGATTCGGGTCTCCGACATGGAATTAGAACTTAGTTTATCCATTGGATTAATATGTGGACACTTGGTCCTATGTACCTGGCATGTGTCTCAAACAAGTTGGTTTGGTGCGAGAGGTGTGTGTGTGTTGTAGTTTAGTCTCATGTCCTTATAATGTGCCGAGCAAAAGACTGTGACGATCACCGAGGCCTTGGATTGAACTCCGATGCTTAAGTAACGATGCATCATATTTTAATATCTAAAGCGTTACTTTGACTAGTATATTATCAAACGCGCACTCTTTCCGGGTGAAAAGTCTTCACGCATGCCCCACTTTCAATGTCAACCCTAGACTTCATTATTATATATATATATATATATATATATATTAGTGGCGAGCATAATTTGGGTTTAAATTGTAATCTAAATCGCAATTTAAATTCACAGTTAAAATTGCATCCAAATTCTTCGAATAGTATTTAAAAAGTATAATTTACTTATAACATTTGTAACGACCCAAGAATCTGATTACCGGGAAGTCCCGATAACCCGAGACTCGAACCACCGCCCACGAGCCGGGAGGACTCGGAAGGGCTAAAAGGAGTAGTGTGGAGGCACAAAGAGATAGGAAATAAGACATAACAATTCAACAATTAACAGAAATAAATAAACAACTACTGCTACAACAGAGTCCAGTCCAACAGAAAGTACAGTCTAAAGCAGTAAAGCGTACCACATGCCGAGTGAACACACGGCCTAGCGAGCTGGCAACTGAGAACCTCCGTACCGCATCCACGAACCTCGAGGAAGAATCGCCACACCTGAAAAGTAGGGAATGAGTCTCAAAAATAGAGACTCGGCAGGGATCCCGCGGAACCCCAACCGAAAATAACAGTGGTAACGGAAAGGAAAGCTACAACGACAGCAGGAACAGCGAACCGGTGGCCGGTCAAAAACTCGGCACTACAGCTACTCCTATTATACTAGAAACACACTCCGATTTCACGGTCGGGGGCTACCGAACCACACTAGTACCACTTACCGAAGTAAAAACCCACGACAACCACGCCGTAGAGGCCTGTCTCCCAGGACACGGCCAACCTGGACACGTTGTCCAAGGTCCAACCCCGACCATCCGGTCGCGGGTATCGCACAACAAGACGCAACCTCGGTAAAGTCACTAGCACTAGTCTCACGGCACGAAAACCGACGCACGTGCCACGGTGAAACAACCGGAACTCAACGGTCAACACAACCGAAAACCCGTAGGTCGAAGTCACAGTGACTGACGGTCTGTCACTCCCGACTCGACAGGAGTACCTCCCACTAGAAGCACAGTCAGTAGCGTCCCCTGACATCTTACACCGCACCTCAGGTGAACTGCCTGACGTGGTAGCGCCTACCAGAGGCACGGACACTGAACAAGTAACCACAAAGCAAGTGACTAGCTGGGGTCACACCCGTCGACGTGGGTCCAACCGCCCCCAACCACGTGTGCACACACAGACCATGCGTCCTAGGCCTGGCCTCTGACTGATTTTCCCCTGGAGCCGGACTCTGGTTACCGACGAGGGGCCCGACGAAAACCAGTCTAAAAACCGTCCTCAGAGTAGCCTCTCCACCACTCCCTGGTGGGTCCACTCGTGTGCAGGCAGGCTACGACTAGTGGAGGGTCACTAAAGGAGTAGACTCTCAAGTCAACGGAAAACCACGTCCGTATCCGACGACGTACGGGGACCATCCCACGTACCAGCACCGCCTCACGGTGACCACAGTCGGAGAAGAAACGGGACTCACAGTCCACAAAGAAACACAGAAGTACGGTTCCCGAGGTAGCTCACAGGCCACCAAACCGAATCCCACTCTCAGGGAAAAGCGGGAATCCTCCAGCCCTAGGCTGGGCAACTAGACTCGCAGTCCAAGGTCACACACATGGCCCACGCGGAAAGCACAGAAGCACGATTCCCAGGGCAACGCACAAGCTGCCACGCCGATAATTGGACTCGCAGTCCAAGGCCAAACACATGGCCCACTCGGGAATCACCTTCCAGGAAAACTCACGGCATGCGGGGGAGACCCCACCGCACACACACCGATACACGGTGACTCGGTCAAGCGTAACACAAAAGCCCGGAACACGAGGAGTCACCCGTACTCTCAAACCCACGGGCACGCTAAATGAGGTAGCATGGTCCTCCCAACACCCTCAAAACACGGACACAAAACCCTCGGGGTGTCTGGGACATCCAAGAGACCGCAAGTCGACCACTTGGTCGCAACCGGGTCGACCAGGGACCTACACAATGTGAAACAATCACGGGAAGCACGAAGAACCACTTCGGCGCAACACAGTGCCTGGCGGTCTACCTTTGGGCCGTCACAGCTGTAACGGTCCAAGGCTAGACCGTCACAGCACTCTAACGGTCCAACACAGGAGCGTCACGTGAGAGGGGCAACGCTGACTGTGACGCACCCACCCTGGGGCGTCACAGTCTCTAATGGACCAAGCCTGATGCGTTAGAAGACAGAACAAAACAGGTTGTGACGCACACCCCTCGGGGCGTCACAGCCTCTGACGGTCCTACCAAGGCGCGTCAGAAGAATGGGCTGCGTCAGCTCTAACGCTCCCATTCAGGGGCGTCACAGTGCTCTGACGATCCTACCAAGGTGCGTCAGAAGACTCATGACCCCAACGGTCCGAAAACACGAAAACGGGCGTAGCGGTCAAACCCCGACGCGTCACACCCTCTGGCGGTTTATCATGGGACCGTCAGAGCGACCGACGCCCTGCCGAAAAAATAGGACCCTGTGACGCACCTTCTGTAACGACCCGAGAATCTGATTATCGGGAAGGCCCGATAACCCGAGACTCGCACCGCCACCCACGAGCCCGAAAACTCGGAAGGGTTAAAAAGGATGGTGTGGAGACTACACAAGTATCACAAATAATTACAGAAATTAAACAGTTATAACATTAAGTAGGAAATGAATTAACATTTTACATGGTCCACAATAGAAATTAACAACAATAACAATAGTCCATGACTAGTACAGTGACAAGAAAGAAAAGTACAGCTACACGGGGCATACCCCGGCTCTGACCTCTGGCACTACCTCTGGGCACCCGCACCACGCTGCACCCCAGACGCGCTCCCCCGGGGCGGCGCCTCACCTGAAACACGGTGAAAAATACGCAGGGAATGAGTCTCGGAACAAGACTCAGTAGGGATCACTCAAACCCTACCTCGAAGACGGGAAACCACTACGCTAGCGGTAAAAGAGAACCTCGGAAAGGGAAGCCCTGTCCTCAACCGAACGAAGCCCCGCGGCACGTGAACCGGCAAACATGTCATGGTGAGAAGACCGAACTCAACGGTCAACCCGGCAACACCCAAAGGTCGAAAACGTCCGACTGACAGACTGCCACTCCGTACTCGACAGGAGTACCACCCACTAGAAGCACAGCCGGTAGCGTCCCCTGACGTCTTACGCCGCGCCGCAGGTGAACCGCCTGGCGTGGTAGCTCCTACCAGAGGCGCGAACACCGCACAAGTAACCACAAACAAGTGACTAGCTGGGGTCACGCCCGTCGACGTGCGTCCACTGTCCCCAACCACGTGTGCACACACAGACCACGCGTCCTAGGTCTGGCCCTCTAACCGGTTTTCCCCCGTAGCCGGACTCTGGCTACCGACGAGGGGCCTACGGTAACCGGTCCACAAATCGTCTCAAGGTGAGTGCCCGTACACCACTCCCAGGTGAGACCAGCACCTCGTACTGGTGGGCTACGACTAGTGGAGGGTCACAAAGGAGTAGACTCTCGAGTCAACGGAAAATAACGTCCGAATCCGACAACGTGTGGGAATCGCCCCACGCACCAGCCCCGTCGCACGGTGGCCACAGTCGGAGTAAGAACGGGGTTGCCACCCTCATGGGGCAACCAGGCATGTGACGGTCCACCCGAGGGCCGTCACAAGCAAGTAACGGTCTAGGCGAGACCGTTACATGCGCCTAACGGTTCAAAACAGACCGTCACACGGTCAGAGGGGAAAGGGATGTAACGGCCTGGTCCAGGCGCGTTACAAGAGTGTAACGCGCTTGGCCCCATGCGTTACACACCCCCCCCCCCCACGCTCCCAAAGCCAAAAAGGGATGTAACGGCCCAGCCCGGCGCGTCACACGCATGTAACGCACCTGGCCCAGCGCGTTACATGGCCCTCACACTTGGGATGAAAACAAGAAGTAACGCGCCTGCCCCAGCGCGTTACACGCATGTAACGCACCTAGCCCTGTGCGTTACATGGCCTGACCCCCAACGGTCACAAACCAACGGTCGAAAGCCCCCTGACGGCCCTACCTAAGCGCGTCATAGGCAAATGGCGGTCTATCGTGGGGCCGTTACAGCCCCCGACCCCCAAAAACACTACTCAGGAATGTAACGCACCCCTCTAGGGGCGTCACAAGCATGTGACGGTCACTGGAGTGACCGTTACACACTCCCGAGCACGCTACGGCGGGAAAACCCCAAAAACTTCGACCACGCCCCCGTGCCTCCACCGGAGAGGGGGACAACAAAGGGGAAGACCCCTGGGGACCCCTAGCATGCATCTAAGCCATCCAAACGTGAAATCGCGGGCTAAAACCATAGATCGGGCGAGCTCTCCCCAAATCATGGAAAACCCCAAACCCGCTCAATCAAGCCCCTCTCGGCCTCCCCGCGGCCTACAAACCACGGAAATGAACGGCAAGAGGCTAAGGAACGTCACCCTACCTCAATGGAGCGAATGCTCCGCCGGATCGTTCGTGAATCGTGAAGAACGCCTTAGAAAACCCTCATCCTTCAAGCTTCCCGCGAGCACCGCACGCCCCCCACAATCGCCTCGCCGCCGCCCACGTCACCGCGCCGTCGCCCCGCCGCCGTCTGCAGCCGGAGAGGGGTCCGCTGCGGTCAACCGGGAGGAAGAGAGGGAGAGGGTCACGGTGGAGGAAGAAGAAGAAGAAGAAGAAGAAGAAGAAGAGGGTGGGGGAGGAGAGAGAAATAGGGGGGTATTTATAGAAAATTCGGAAAATCCAAAAAATTCCAAAAAATAGAAAATTACACCCCCGCGATCCTCGGAACGTACCGATCGCAACGGTACCACTCGTGCCCAGGTGAACGGCCCGGTTCACCCGCAGCGAGCTTCCGAAGTAAAAGTCGAAACACACACTGGAAATCAGAAAACACACACGGAAAAGCCGCGGAACGCCCTCGGGCCTCCGAAACAACTCCGGATTGCGCCGATCCAAACACGAAAGATGTCGGAACGAAATTTCGGACACAACAGAGCCGGACACTCCGAAAACCAGATCCGGGACCCACGAAGAAAGGATCCGAAAGGTCCGGGATATTACAGCCCTCCCCCCTTAAGGAATTTCGTCCTCGAAATTGAGAACAACCAAAGGGGAAAGAAGAGGAAGACTCACTCAAACAGATACGGGAACTGCTGACGCATCTCGTCCTCACGTTCCCACGAAGCCTCACCACCAGAGTGTCGTTGCCACACGACCTTTACCAAGGGAATAACCTTGTTCCGCAGGCACTGCTCTCGCCTATCCTCCACGCGGATCGGAAACTCTGGGAGAGAAAGATCTGGAGTCACCTCAGGCCAAACAGAAAACTCGAGCACATGAGAGTCATCGGGTAAATACTTCCGCAATATCGAGACGTGGAACACGTCATGCACCGACGCCAACTCAGGAGGTAACTGCAACTGGTAAGCAACCTCACCGATGCGCTCCACAATCGCGAAAGGGCCAATATAGCGGGGACTCAGCTTCCCACGCCGTCCAAAACGCATCACCCCCTTCATCGGAGAAACTCTCAAGAACACATGATCGCCCATGGCGAACTCGAGAGGCTGCCTCCTACGGTCAGCATAGCTCTTCTGCCGACTCTGGGCCGCCAACATGTTCTGACGAACCAGGTGCACAACATCCACACATTGCTGCACCAAATCTGTTCCCATCAAAACACGCTCGCCCACCTCAAACCAATCAAGCGGAGCCCTACACGGACGCCCGTACAACGCCTCATATGGAGCCATGCCGATGCTCGAATGAAAGCTGTTGTTATAGGCAAACTCCACCAACGGTAGGTGATGAATCCAACTCCCCTGCCACTCCAGGCAGCAGGATCTCAGCATGTCCTCCAAAGTCTGAATGGTCCTCTCAGACTGACCATCTGACTGAGGATGATACGTCGAGCTAAATGCCAACTCCGTGCCAAGAGCTCGCTGGAAGCTCCTCCAGAATCCAGAAGTGAAGCGCGGATCCCGATCCGACACGATCGAAATGGGAACCCCATGCAACGGCACGATCCGCTCCACATAAAGACGAGCCAACTTAGACACGCTCCAGCTGACCTTGACCGATAACAACCGCGTCACCTTCGTCAGCCGATCCACCAGCAGCCAAATACTGTCCTGCCCACTCGGGATCCTCGGCAATCCCACCACGAAATCCGTGGTCACATGGTCCCACTTCCAAGCAGGAACATCCAAGGGCTGGAGAGTACCTCCTGGTCGCTGATGCTCCGCCTTCACCTGCTGACAGATCAGGCACCTGGCCACAAACTCTGCGACATCTCTCTTCATGCCAGGCCACCAGAACTGCCTCCGCAAGTTCTGATACATCTTCGTCGCACCCGGGTGCACAGTGTACCTGCTCCCATGAGCCCCGCGTAACACCGCACGACGAACCTGCTCCTCCGCCGGGACGTACAGCCTGCCGCGAAACCTAGCAGCGCTATCCTCACCCAGCTCCACATCAGCCATAGCTAGAATCCGGGGCAACTCAGGGTCTGCATGCTGAGCCTCTGTCACCTGACGACGGATAGCAGGAGTGACAGTTAGACTCGCAAGCACTGCCAACCCTGGCTCCTGGGGAATCTTGAGCCTGAAAGATACCTCGGGCACTTGTTCCCAGAGCCTCCACTTCCTCAACATCAAGGTACTGACCGTAACCTTCCGACTCAAGGCATCAGCAACGACATTCATCCTGCCCGGCTGATAAGACAGGATAAAGTCATAATCCTTCATGAACTCCATCCAACGCCTTTGCCTGAGGTTCAGATCTCTCTGCGAGAACACATACCTCAAACTCTGATGGTCAGTAAACACCTCGAACTTCTCGCCGTACAGATAATGCCTCCAGATCTTCAGCGCGAAGATCACCGCCGCCAACTCAAGGTCATCGTAGGGTAGTTCTCCTCGTGGGGCTTTAGCTGCCGAGATGCATAAGCCACCACTCTACCATGCTGCATCAACACAGCACCCAACCCAACGCCGGAAGCATCTGTACACACCACGAAACCTCCCGATCCAGAAGGCAAAACTAACACCAGAGCCGAGGTGAGCAATCTCTTCAGTTCCCTGAAGCTCTGCTCACACTCCTCGGATCAAACGAAAGGCACATCCTTCCGCGTGAGCCTAGTCATCGGGGCCGCAATGCGAGAAAAATCCTGATAAATCGACGATAATAACCCGCAAGCCCTAAGAAACTCCGGATCTCCATCACCGACCTCGGCCTCGGCCACTGCATCACTGCCTCGACCTTGGCGGGGTCCACAGAAATGCCATCACCAGAAATCACGTGCCCCAGAAAGTGCACCTCGCTAGCCAAAACTCGCACTTGCTGAGCTTCGCATACAACTGGTGATCTCGCAACGTCTGCAGCACCACACCCAAATGGTACGCGTGCTCCTCGGCAGACCGCGAATAAACAAGGATGTCATCCACGAAGATGACCACGAACTGGTCCAAATACAGATGAAACACCCGCTGCATCAAGTCCATGAAGGCTGCAGGGGCATTGGTGAGCCCGAACGGCATCACCAAAAACTCATAATGCCCGTATCTCGTACTGAATGCAGTCTTCTCTACATCGGACTCGCGAATTCTCAGCTGATAGTAACCGGACCGTAAATCAATCCGCGAGAACACTCGCGCAGACTGTAGCTGGTCGAACAAATCATCAATCCGCGGCAATGGATACTTGTTCTTAATGGTCACTTCATTCAGCTGCCGATAGTCAATGAACAAGCGCAGACTACCGTCCTTCTTCTTCACAAACAACACGGGCGCACCCCAAGGGGAAAAACTAGGACGAATATACCCCTTGGCCAACAGTTCCTGCAACTGCGCCCTCAACTCAGCGGGGGCCATACGGTAGGGAGCCTTCGCCAAAGGTCCCGTACCAGGCACAACCTCGATCACGAAATCGATCTCCCGCTGGGGAGGTAATCCAGGCAACTCCTCGGGAAAAATGTCGGGAAACTCGCACACCACCGCAATGTCCTCGACATCCGGCTCCATCCGGTCAGACACAACCACAGACGCGAGAAAACCCTGACAACCTGAATCAAGCAATCGACGGGCTCGAATAGCAGAGATAAGGAATCGATAAGAGGCGGAACAGATACCTTGAAATAGAAGGTCCTCTTGCTCGGATGCTCGAAGTAGACCTTCTTCATTCCACAATCCACCACCGCTCCATGGGTCTCGAGCCAATCCATGCCTAGAATCACATCATAATCCTGAAGTTACAACGCATACAACCTGCCTGGCATACTCCGCCCATCGATCCAAATCGGAACCTGATCGAAGCAATACGGAGTGATCATAAAATCACCCGAAGACAACTCCACTGCCAAATCACAGGACAACTGGGTCACCGGCTCCTCGATGCTCAACGCGAAATCCTCCGAAATAAACGAATGAGAAGCACCGGAATCAAATAAAACCTGAGCCGCACAACCCAAAATCTGAACGGTACCTTCCACGAGCTGCGACGACACTGCCTCTGCCCTGGTCATGTGCGTGATCTGGCCTCAAGCCCTCTGCCTGCCTCCCACACTAGCTGACCTGGGTAGCGGCAGATATTGTCCCTGCTGCTGCTGCTACGGCCTCTGCTATTGCGGCGGCCTCTGAGGACAGTCACGCGCCATATGCCCTGGCTGGTCACACCGAAAACAGATGATCAGAGCCGTGCACTGCCTGCCTGGGTGGGTCCCACCACACCATGGACAAGGTCCTCGTGATCCACCCACTGATCCCTGGCGCTGCAAAGGAATCGGCTGCTGTACACTGCCCGATGAAGCCTGCCCCTGACCCTTGTGCTTCTTACGAAAACTCTTCTTCAAGAACTTCTTGACCTTCGAGCCGAAGGACGCAGATCCTGCTACCGACGCTGCCGGTGTCGACACTCCCGAACCACCCGACGCATGCTGAAAGGAACCCTGCTGCTGGATAACCGACTGATGGCTGCGACCTGACAAAGACTGTCCCTGGCTGATCGGTCCCCGGGTCCTCTGCATATCCATCTCCAAAGAAACCGCAACACGAGACGCTGTCTCTAGATCAGTGGCCCCATTCGCGATCAGATGGTGCCTCAGCTCCAGCCTCAAGCCCTGTACAAACTACGTGGTCCTCACTCTCTCATGCTCCATGATGTGAGGTGCATACCGACCCAGCTCGACAAATCAGGCCATGTACTGCAACACGGACATGTCGCCCTGCACCAGCTCCAGAAACTCCCGCGTCCGTTGCGTAGCCACAATATCTGGACAGTACGTACGCTCGAAAGCACTAACAAAGTCATCCCACTCGATCTGCTCAAGTGGACGAAGCTGAAAAGACGTCTTCCACTCGGAAGACCACCACCTCCGAGCCGTACCCTACAACTGGTTGTAGGCCAATACCACTCTGTCCTCGGCAGCACTCTTCGCAGAACTGAACACCCGCTCCATCTCATCAAGCCAATCACGAGCTGCATCAGGGTCTGCCTGGCCGTTGAAGTAAGGTGGATGGAACTGCATGAAGTCCCTCACTGCTCGGCCTGGCCCACCCCTGACTGACGAGCCCTCACCAGCCTCTCCGCCGAACTGCTGAGACATAAGCTGGTACATGCCACGGAAGAAATCCTCGGCCCCCGGAACCCTCGCAGTAGCCGCGGCCTCGGTAGCTCCCGGTGGCGCTCTGCTATGCTCCTCCTGGTCCCTCTGGACCCCCTGCTGGATCTCCTGACCTCCAGCCGACTGCCCCTGCTGAGAGCGAGAGCTCCTCCTTGGCGCCATGCTCGCTCCTAAAGCACAAGACAGAAAACACGAAAACGGCAAGGTCAAAATAAACCCGCGGTGTCCAATGCCAGCGTCACCTATACATCATTGCTGTGGACTAGTGGACCACTACAATTACCTATGATTCTCATGTAATTCCACAACCGCGCTCTGATACCAGCTGTAACGACCCGAGAATCCGATTACCGGGAAGGCCCGATAACCCGAGACTCGCACCGCCACCCACGAGCCCGAAGACTCGGAAGGGTTAAAAAGGATGGTGTGGAGACTACACAAGTATCACAAATAATTGTAGAAATTAAACAGTTATAACATTAAGCAGGAAATGAATTAACATTTTACATGGTCCACAATAGAAATTAACAACAATAACAATAGTCCACGACTAGTACAGTGACAAGAAAGAAAAGTATAGCTACACGTGGCATACCTCGGCTCTGACTTCTGGCACTACCTCTGGGCACCCGCACCACGCTGCACCCCA
Source organism: Amorphophallus konjac (assembly GCA_022559845.1). NCBI lineage: Eukaryota > Viridiplantae > Streptophyta > Magnoliopsida > Alismatales > Araceae > Amorphophallus > Amorphophallus konjac. The sequence goes on from CM040124.1 coordinate 15,023,955, forward strand.
GACGCGCTCCCCCGGGACGGCGCCTCACCTGAAACACGGTGAAAAACACGCAGGGAATGAGTCTCGGAACAAGACTCAGTAGGGATCACTCGAACCCTACCTCGAAGACGGGAAACCACTATGCTAGCGGTAAAAGAGTACCTCGGAAAGGGAAGCCCTGTCCTCAACCGAACGAAGCCCCGCGGCACGTGAACCGGCAAACATGTCACGGTGAGAAGACCGAACTCAACGGTCAACCCGGCAACACCCGAAGGTCAAAAACGTCCGACTGACAGACTGCCACTCCGTACTCGACAGGAGTACCACCCACTAGAAGCACAGCCGGTAGCGTCCCCTGACGTCTTACGTCGCGCCGCAGGTGAACCGCCTGGCGTGGTAGCTCCTACCAGAGGCGCGAACACCGCACAAGTAACCACAAACAAGTGACTAGCTGGGGTCACGCCCGTCGACGTGCGTCCACTGTCCCCAACCACGTGTGCACACACAGACCACGCGTCCTAGGTCTGGCCCTCTGACCGATTTTCCCCCGTAGCCGGACTCTGGCTACCGACGAGGGGCCTACGGTAACCGGTCCACAAACCGTCTCAAGGTGAGTGCTCGTACACCACTCCCAGGTGAGACCAGCACCTCGTACTAGTGGGCTACGACTAGTGGAGGGTCACAAAGGAGTAGACTCTCGAGTCAAAGGAAAACAACGTCCGAATCCGACAACGTGTGGGAATCGCCCCACGCACCAGCCCCGTCGCACGGTGGCCACAGTCGGAGTAAGAACGGGGTTGCCACCCTCATGGGGCAACCAGGCATGTGACGGTCCACCCGAGGGCCATCACAAGCAAGTAATGGTCTAGGCGAGACCGTTACATGCACCTAACGGTTCAAAACAGACCGTCACACGGTCAGAGGGGAAAGGGATGTAACGGCCTGGTCCAGGCGCGTTACAAGAGTGTAACACGCTTGGCCCCATGCGTTACACACCCCTCCCCACGCTCCCAAAGCCAAAAAGGGATGTAACGGCCCAGCCCGGCGCGTCACACGCATGTAACGCACCTGGCCCAGCGCGTTACATGGCCCTCACACTTGGGGTGAAAACAGGAAGTAACGCGCCTGCCCCAGCGCGTTACACGCATGTAACGCGCCTAGCCCGGTGTGTTACATGGCCTGATCCCCAACGGTCACAAACCAACGGTCGAAAGCCCCCTGACGGCCCTACCCAAGCGCGTCATAGGCAAATGGCGGTCTATCGTGGGGCCATTACAGCCCCCGACCCCCAAAAACACTACTCAGGAATGTAACGCACCCCTCTAGGGGCGTCACAAGCATGTGACGGTCACTGGAGTGACCGTTACACACACTCGAGCACGCTACGGCGGGAAAACCCCAAAAACTTCGACCACGCCCCCGTGCCTCCACCGGAGAGGGGGACAACAAAGGGGAAGACCCCTGGGGACCCCTAGCATGCATCTAAGCCATCCAAACGCGAAATCGCGGGCTAAAACAATAGATCGGGCGAGCTCTCCCCAAATCATGGAAAACCCCAAACCCGCTCAATCAAGCCCCTCTCGGCCTCCCCGCGGCCTACAAACCACGGAAATGAACGGCAAGAGGTTAAGGAACGTCACCCTACCTCAATGGAGCGAATGCTCCGCCGGATCGTTCGTGAATCGCGAAGAACGCCTTAGAAAACCCTCATCCTTCAAGCTTCCCGCGAGCACCGCACAGCCCCCCACCATCGCCTCGCCGCCGCCCACGTCACCGCGCCGTCGCCCCGCCGCCGTCTGCAGCCGGAGAGGGGTCCGCCGCGGTCAACCAGGAGGAAGAGAGGGAGAGGGTCACGGTGGAGGAGGAAGGAGGAAGAAGAAGAAGAAGAAGAAGAAGAAGAAGAGGGTGGGGGAGGAGAGAGAAATAGGGGGTATTTATAGGAAATCCGGTAAATCCGAAAATTTCGAAAAATAGAAAATTACACCCCCGCGATCCTCAGAACGCACCGATCGCAACGGTACCACTCGTGCCCAGGTGAACGACCCGGTTCACCCGCAGCGAGCTTCGAAGTAAAAGCCGAAACACACACCGAAAATCGGAAAACACACACGGAAAAGCCGCGGAACGCCCCCGGGCCTCCGAAACAACTCCGATCGCGCCGATCCGAACACGAAAGATGTCCGAAACGAAATTTCGGACACAACGGAGCCGGACACTCCGAAAACTAGATCCGGGACCCACGAAGAAAGGATCTGAAAGGTCCGGAATATTACACCTTCCTTGGCACGTCACGACCTGTAACGCACCTACCCTAGGGCGTCACGGCCTGTGAGGGTCACTGGAAGGACCGTCACACCGTCCCGAGAATGCTACGGCAGGAAACGACCTAAAAATCATTCCACGCCCCCATACCTCCACGGGAGAGGGGGAAAACAAGGGGGAAGCCCCCAAATAGCCCCTAGCATGCATCTAAGGCCTCGGATCTGCCAAAAACGCGATGAAACGGTAGATCAGCTCACGAGCCCTAAAACATAGATTTTTCCCTAAAAACCTAAATACGTCCGCTCGGCTCACCACGGCCTACAAAACTTGCGGGAAAGAAAAAGCACGAGCTGGGGGTCCATCTCCCTACCTCCACCGAAGAAACGACGCGCTGTGGACGCCGATCTACGAAGAAAATGCCGTGAAACCCTTGCCGCTCCACGAACCCGCGGCCGAGCTTCCACGCGCCACCGGCCCTCGATTCTCGACCCGTTCCCCGTTCCTCACCTCCCACCATCGCCGCCTCGCCCTCCTCCGCCACCGTCGGCCGCCCGGGGAGAGGGGGAGAGAATGAGATGAGAGAGATTGAGAAAGAGAGAATGAGAGGGGGAGAGAGAAAATGGTTAATATATATAGAAAAACTTGAAAATTGTAGAAATTCAGAAAATTATGAAAAATTACCTCCGCGATCCTCGGAAGGAACACAACGCAGTGGTACTGTCCCAGAGTCGGAGAACGTCACGGTTCGCCCTGCACAGAGTTCCTAAGGCACAGCAGGGAAAAACACGTGTAAAGCACAAAATACACTCCGAGACCCACTAAAAAATCTGGAAAAAAACCTGGGGCATTACAGCCCTCCCCCCTTAAAGGAATTTCGTCCTCAAAATTTGGGACTAGCACCAAGACACAGGGGAAGAACACTGAACCAACTGACAACGCCGTCAGAGCCCCAGCACAGAAAACCTCGATTCGCACGGGAAGCTCCGGACTTGAGAGACGCAGCCAGACTTATAATCACAAACAACACCTCGCTCCGCGCACCGCGCACACCGGCCATCAAAGTAGGTACACCAAAAAATGTAGTCCAGCGTCACCTCAGACACCACGAAAATCAATCATGGCACCGCTGCCACCATCTCGCCCACCGAGGAAACACACCCTCGACACGAGAAACAGCTACCGATCCATCCTATGGTCGGCAGACAAAACACACATCAACTTCACAACCAGCTGACAGGTCGCACACCCTTCGCAAGGGATCAACCAACACAGAGCCTCCATCGGCTCACGCAGCCATCTCAACAGACCGCAACCAGAACATCGGCTCAACACCGTTCACGATGCACAACCAACAGCATCTTCTGCCTGTGAAAAGACCATCCACTGGTCGCTAAATACACGGCAACGGGAAACCTCCACCGGCCCAACGGGCACGATCTAGCCCCACAGCAGGTCATCCACTGACTCACACACAGACATTTACCACATCTCAAGCTGCACTCCTCTCGGACACCGCATCCGAACTCGATCATCGCACCAACTCGACCCTCTCGGGAAGCACGATGAAACCAAATGACAAGATCCTGGCGTCTTCAGTCATCACTTCACTCGAGAGACTCACTGGGAACCATCCCATGCTGGTCACCAAACCAAGGATAACCATTGCGACACCAACGTCTCGTCAAGGACCACCAAGCCGACACCAATCTCACTGCAACCTGGTCGCCAACGCTGTGGCCAATACACACAGGTCCCCAAGCAATACACATCTTACCGTGGTCGACTACGAGACTAGCCTTACCAGTCACTCGCAGCTACCAACCGGAACCCAAAATCTCTCAGAGATCACTTCCTCAAAACACGATCTCAACCGAGGACACAGCCTCCAATACAAGTCGGGCATCAAGCCACCGACTCTGAACAACGCGTCCTCGACCTCCGTCAGGCGACATCCTCAACAACCCCATCCGGGTCTAATACCGACGCCTGACACGGCTTCCATCATATGAACATGGTACTCATGCGGCGCACTAGCCAGCACATTCTCCAATACTCTGCCTGCCAGTGCCAAGAACCACGAAATCTCGAGCAACGGCACGGTAACAACACGTCTCACATCGAGGAACCAATCCTCCGATGCTTAACGCAACATCAGGAAATCCGCCCGTAGCAACTAACACTACGATCCTGAACCAGTGGGTCACAAGCCCACCAGGCTTCCGCTGCGCACTCTGATCCACACGCGCACAGCCAAGAATGCAAACACCGCCCAACCAGCACTCGTCCCTTTGGAAAAGTGCCAATACACCCTCACACGACAAGGAAAACGGGCACAACCCTCGCAGGCAACCGCCTTGCCAAGATAAGGAGCACGTCTCGCACGGACTTCATGGCACACAAGGCCAACCAACCTGGACACATGATGCAAGACGATAATCCTAGCCAAACACAATACTCTCCAGCCAAAGGAGAAACCAAACACACTTCTTACTAACGGAAAACTCCACGCCCGACCTGACCTCGAATCTCGCGCACACTGGGAACAGCACCTTCCAGCACCGAGAAAATCATCACCACATCATGTCAGCGCCTCCGACACACTCAGCAAGTGTCACGTCGGACCACAATCACAGCATCTCTCGATGCACCACCGCTGTAATTCATCAAACTGCAACACACCACGCCAAGAGCCGCAACACGAGCCATAACGACAACCGTCAACGCTCATCCTCGCGTCCCGAAACTCACCACGGAACCTTCACATCTCAGACCAAATCCAAGGCAAACACAACCCATTCGCACACAAGAGCGCAGGAGCAAGACTTACTGGGACACCACAGCCCATTCTTGCCTCGAAATCCACAAGAATAACCGGGACCGACACATCATTTCTGACGCCACAGAGCACAACAGGAACATCAGGCTCGACGAAACAGTAGCTCACCGAGAAGATCTTCCGCTCACCCGAGCACACTTCTCGATCAAAACACCCGCTCTGCCACCTTAAACCACGATCTAACCACCTCAGGGGCTGGACAAACCTCAAGATGGAGTGGCCAAAACTGACAGCAACTCCCTCAGAGCACGCTCACAGCCACTTAACCACAAACAATTCTCGCCAGCCACCTGACCACGTTGCAGACCCCTCGAACGCAGCACCGTAGCGACACACCTGTCGGTAACCTCTGCCCAACGTAGCACAACCAGGGCCACCACCGATGAGGGAGAAAGCTCTCGACCTCGATCCTTAGACCCCATGTTGGCACGAAAGCCGCGAACAACAACCGCCTTCACAGCACCACGCAGCGCACTCAAGCTCTCAAGCGAAAAATCAAGCGGAAAACAAACACAAAACCCTAAGCCAGCTGTCGACTGTACTAGACCTTACGGACTCTGATCACTACAATATTTTGAATTCCTATGTACGTCCACAACCACCGCTCTGATACCATCTGTAACGACTCGAGAATCTGATTACCGGGAAGGCCCGATAACTCGAGACTCGAACCGCTGCCCACGAGCCGGGAGGGCTCGGAAGGGCTAAAAGGAGTGTGGAGGCACAAAGAAATAGGAAATAAGGCAGGATAATTCAACAATTAACAGAAATAAATAAATAACTACTGCTACAACAGAGTCCAGTCCAACAGAAAGTACAGTCTAAAGCAGTAAAGCATACCACATGCCGAGTGAACACTCGGCCCAGCGAGCTGGCAACTGAGAACCTCTGTACCGCACCCACGAACCTCGAGGAAGAATCGCCACACCTGAAAAGTAGGGAATGAGTCTCCAAAACAGAGACTCAGCAGGGATCCCGCGGAACCCCAACCGGAAACAACGGCGGTAACGGAAAGGAAAGCTACAACGACAGCAGGAACAGCGAACCGGTGGCCGGTCAAAAACTCGACACTACAGCTACTCCTACTGTACTAGAAACACACCACGATATCACGGTCGGGAGCTACCGAACCACACTAGTACCACTTACCGAAGTAAAAACCCACGGCAACCACGCCGTAGAGGCCTGTCTCCCAGGACACTGCCAACCTGGACACGTTGTCCAAGGTGCAACCCCGACCATCCAGTCGTGAGTATCCCACAACAAGACGCAACCTCGGTAAAGCCACTAGCACTAGTCTCACGGCACGAAAATCGACCCACGTGCCACAGCGAAACAACCAGAACTCAACGGTCAACACGACTGAAAACCCGTAGGTCGAAGTCACAGTGACTGACGGTCTGTCACTCCCGACTCGACAGGAGTACCTCCCACTAGAAGCACAGTCGGTAGCGTCCCTTGACGTCTTACACCGCACCACAGGTGAACTGTCTAACGTGGTAGCGCCTACCAGAGACACGGACACCGAACAAGTAACCACAAAGCAAGTGACTAGCTGGGGTCACGCCCATCGACGTGGGTCCAACCGCCTGTTGACACATAAAAAATGATAAAATAACAATATATACATATATGTAAATAATGTCAACATATTTTTCCTACTAAATCATCTTATATTCCTTATTTTTTTAGGGATAGAGGAAGAGGTGGAGAGGCTACAAGGGCCCATTAAGCCCACAAAGGCGCCCAGACCATATCAAAGCTTAAAGGGACGTCGAAGCCCGTACTGAAGAAGGAGCACGCCGAGAGTTCTGCTGTCGAGCGCGCCGACTGTCCACCACCCCGGGAAGGACCCGTGCCGAGAGAAGAGGGCCAGCCCTCTATATAACCACGCCTTCGGCGTGTATGAAAGAGGAAGGGGGAAATCGATCAACCGGAGAAGAAACAATAGAGGCGGGGGAAGCATCAGAAGAAGCCAGGAAAGAAAGGAGAGGATAGGACGAGAGAGCCTCCTCCGCTGAGAAAAGAGAGAAGAGACCAATAGAGCAAGAGAGAAAAGAAGAAGAGAAAGAAGGAGAAGAAGCTCCAGGTGGGCAGCCGGGGAGGGAGAGGAGTCAATGCTCCGCCCTCCCCCATGTTTCTTTTCTTTTCTCTTCATGTATTCCTATGAATTTCATCTTGATTCACCGAATGTAACCGGGATATCCCGGCCTCTGTTTTATCTCCCTTTCCCTCACTTTCCCCTTTGATTGGTGTAAGCTTTGGAATGAAGTAATGAAACGAGATACTACGATGACCCATTTGGGTGCTGGGTGATGAAAATATCTACCATCTGTCTCCCCCCTCTGTGTCTGCTGTTCGTCAAAACATTTATCTACTTAGATGCTCCGGATTTTTGGTTTATGCTTCACATCTCCGGGTCCGTTCTCTCATGAAAGATGAAGACGGAGCCCCAATCCTCGTTCAATGGGTCATTGGGCTCTGTTCCCTCCTTCCCTCCCTTTGATGATGGGTTTTCTCGCATGTCGTGGATTTCTGCCGAGCTCCCAGCTTGTTCAGGGTCAGAGACATCAATCTCTTGATCGTCTGAACAGCAGGTGACACAAAAAAAACCCATATATCCCCGAGGGTTTAATGATGGAAGATCCTGTCCTTCGACTGATGCTACCCTCCCTTAAATCCCTGGCCTTCACGCCTATAAAACCTTTTAATCCTCCAAGTCTGTGCTAGAAAATCCAGCCTGCATCCTTGTCCGAAACCAGAAGAACCAAGAATAGAGACCCGGAACCTTTCCGGCGCCAAGAACAGTAACCCCTGAAGAGACCTTCCCGGCGCGAGACTTCACGCGCCGAGAACCTCCCTTGCCAGCTTCCCGACGCCCAAAATAGTGCCCACGAAGAAACCTTCCCGGCGCGGCTGTTTGCACGCCGGGAACTCCCTATGCCAGCTTCCCGGCGCCAAGAATAGTACCCTATGAAGAACCCTTCCCGGCGCGGTGGTTTTCGCGCCGGGAACTGCCCCCTTTGTGTCGTGAGCCCCTTTGTGCTATGAACTCTCCGTCCCTTGAACTCTGGATGAAAACTTCCTGCCACCAGTCAAGAAACCATACAGATACCCCTGTAATCCATTCAATGTAGCCATATATTCTGTCGAGGGACACCCAGGGTCACCGTATACCCCTCAAAGATAACAATAAACGGGGACAATCTTCCCTACATGGCCCCCCCCCCAGGGCTAGATTTAATCATAACCCCGCTAACCGAAGGAGCTCTGCCACTGCATGCGCTCTGATGGCCTTAAGGGGATATTATGATAGTACTGCAAGCACATACATGGGTCAGGGGTCCAATACCCCTCTACTCTTGTCTTTCACCCCGGCACTCTGTGGGTGATTGTCTATCATTCCCTGGCAAATGTTAAGTCCGGGGGAGGTGCTGCCAAAATTCTTCCAGGAGTAGGCACTTGGAGATGACATTAAGCTGTCCCTGGGGCTCTGCATGAACACTGGTGATAGGGATCCTCTAGACCCTGATTTCCCCAATCCCTCTTCGATCTTGGCCGTCCTTCGGAACCCAAACCCAGTCCAGTTCAGATCTAATGAACTGATCCACTTTGACCTCACAGAATCCATCTAACTTATCCTGAATCGCCAAGAGAACCCAAAACAGAGCCTCCGGAACCCTCTTCGGGTCTTCTCGGCGCTTCTGTAGGGTTCCCGGCGCCAAATGGCCCGGGAACAGTGTTTTCATCTCGGCGCGGTCACCACCGCATCGAGAGCCATGGGGCGCGCCGAGAAGCCCTCGCGCCGGGAACCTCCATCCTCTTCCAGCTGCGCCGATAACCTAGCTCCCATCCTTTATCCACCCCTTGGCCGCTTCATCCACTTATCCTGAGGCATTCCTGAGTCGTCATATGCACCCCCGGAGATAAATTAACTGGGGATTGACCTCCCCTATATTCTTATGTCACTAACTGGATTCACGTGCAACCCCGTGGGTCTGGCGAACCCTGTCTCTGTATGGGTTTCGTCAGTCTCCGAGAAGGGGGATATCGACCGATGCTAGAGACATGTACAGTCTCCTTGAGCCTTAGTGCTCTCCCTTACCTTTCGGCTCTCATCCCGACACTATGTGGATGTCAGCCTATTTCCCCTTGGGCATAATCCAGATAAAGGGGAGATGCTGCCGAAATATCGATTGATGTTTTAACCCCGACAAGCCCCGGGAAGCGTACATCATACACCTCCCATCTGGCTCGATCCTTCGGGGAATACAAACACTGCGAGGCCCTTGGCCGGATGAGATACGTGAAAGGGGACATGTGCCCGATGATTGTCCAGGCCCCGTCCCACCACTGCGTGGACGGTGTCGTATCTCTACCCGGCATGACCCACATAAAGGGGTCACGCTGATTTAATAATTTGCCGTCTATTCAATTGCGTCCCCGGAATAATATGAAATTTCAATTTGCGCACATGAATATATGATTGCCTCTCGAGGCCTCCTACTTTGGCGATTAATCAAGGGTTATCCTTCTTCGGAAGGGCGTAATTAACGTCATAACGTTTATGGTATGACGGACTTCCGGTCCCGACTCGGACTTCACAATCGACTGACCGAGTCAGATCGAGCGCACAATAAAATCGTCACTCTGGTGACTGGCACGCCTAATAAACCAACCAATAAATCAATAAATAAGAAAACAAATCAATTAGATGAGTAAATAAATCCGCGTCCACAAGTCTGGCACGCCCGGTGGGACTGAGTCTCCCTTCATCTCTTCGCCAAAGTAGAAGGCCTGGAGGCCTTCCCCAAAATACTGATCGTTTGCTCATTCTGATTTGCAGTGATCTCAATGGCTGGCGGATTTGCCGCGCTTGCATTCGGCCCTCAAGTGGTCGCTACCCACGTGGAGCACGGGTACCTGGTGGTGCCCACTGCTTTCGGGGCTCTGCCACTGGTGGTGGGGTTTCCTAATTTTCTCAGGGTCACTTTCATCGGCTTGCTGAGGACCGAGGAAGAGGAAGCTGACAAGACTATTCCGGCCAAGGCCGTAGCCCCTGCAATGGTGAGCTGTCCGCGGGGAACCACTCCGTCTTGCCATACTATCTCATGCTTTATCCACCACATGGACTACCATGCTGTCCCCGCCAGTGACAAGGCGTCCGGGTGCAAGAAGAAGAAGAACCAAAGAAAAAGAGTTATTGCTATTTCCCGAGGCCGACTCTCGGCTTCTGGGAAGTCTGTTCTAACTGGTGGCATTCGTGTTTATCTGAACGGCCGCCATGCTGAAGCTTTGCCGGATCATATTATCCCGGCAGTTCCCGTTCACAATGCCTTCCAGGCATTAGCAAGCCAGAAGGCCAATCTAAACATGGCTGCCCGCGGGAAGCTGACCCCCAAGCTACCAAGTTTCAAGCAAGTGTGGGTTCCCAAAAGGACCCGGGGCCCAGCTTCGACCCCGCAAGATTCAACCTCAACTGTCAAGGACCCCAGGTGTGGGGGCAATAAAGCTACACCAAAGGAAGAAGAGGTCATGCCAGTGGCCTCTCCGCCCGCTCATAGGATCTGTGCCAGGCAGACCAACGTTCTCCGATGTTCGACAAGATCGAATGGAGCTGCTAGAATATCGCGGCCCTCTTACATGCCGTCGATGCAACACCAACTATTAATCCCTGCCCGCTCTCCAGGGCACGATCAAGAAGGAATGGCCCAGGTGGTCTGAAATTACTTCTATGGCTTAGAAAGTTCTTTCCTAAGTCGGCAAAGGCTACTCTGCGCCATTAACGCCGAAAGAAAAGAAGAAGGCAAAGAAAGAAGAAGAATGGTGTCATTCATGCACGTCAATGAATATGTTGATGGCTTGCAAGCCGAGTACTCTGAAGCTTCTCCACAACATGAAGAGAATAAAAGGATATCAATATTTGAAAAGCCAACCTTCCCTAGTCAAGTCAAGAAGACAGTCTGGGGGCAAAGTAAAAGAATCCAAGTCTTCACTTGCAACATGGCAGGGGTGGCTAGCAGATATGGGGCCCTACCCGGAGAACCAGAAGAGTTGGCCAAGTTAGCTGTAAGGCCCGGGCTAATGACAAGAAGAGGCAAAGCTGCAAGAGAAATGCTCGAAGCAGACAAAGAGAAGCAAATTATCACTGCTTCGACTGCCAACAGGGTGACTTCTGAAGAAGAAGAGATTGCTCTGCCAGCCCCATCTGAAGATGTTTCAGGCGAAGCATTCAAGGGTACCTTTGCTATGGCAGTGCAAGACCTAGCTATCTTAATGATGTTACAAAATCACCAGTAGAAGATTGAAGCCTTGAAGAGGCAACTGAAGGAAAGAAATGAACAAGCCCCTTTTCCCTGGTAACATGACGTGCATGCTGAATCATCCCGGGAAGTTCCTAACCCGGTCGATGCTACACCCCAAGCTACTTCTCAAACAACAGGCTATGGCAAAGCCACTCTTCAGCCACATTCCCTACAGTCACCCTTGGTGCAACTAGTTCTTCCACCAGTGCAACAATTTCCACCAACGGAGCCGTCGACACCTCATGTCGAAGCTCTACTCACTCCCTCTATAAAGCATTCTGCACATTGCCACTCGGTGTCGGTGGACCCAACCGTGGTAAATAGATCGATGGTGGAACAACTAATTGAAATGAAGTTGGCCGAGAGGACATATGATGATATCAGCACTTTTGATGTTTACAAGGTGCCATATCCGCTACAATATGCCGCAAAGAGGCTCCCGCCTGGCATCAACAAGCCGCCCAAATTTGAAAAGTTTGGCGGGCATGGCTCTCCTAAAGAGCATATTGCTTACTATATGACAGTAATGGGCGATCTGGCAACAGATGAAGCCTACCTGCTAAAGTTCTTCGGGTCCTCACTGACAGGCCTAGCTTTTGAATGGTATTCCAATCTGCCAGCCGGCTCTATAAGTGATTGGGCAGCTATGCAACAGAAGTTCCGGGGGCGGTTCCATGTTGCTGAAAGAGAGGTCACACTGGCCGAGCTGTATGCATCCAGGCAAAGACATGATGAGTCAGCCCTGGAGTACATCAAAAGATGGCGGAATCTCAGTATGAGATGCAAGCGGCCGCCACATCCAGAAGACGCGGCGCAAATATGCAAGCAGAATCTGAGCCGGGAAATCCTCAGCAGGATGATCGGAATTGAAATGCGGTCTTTCGACCGGCTAAATAATGTGGTCGCGAAGATTGAAGCCTTCATCTCCAACTCTCCCTCTACTCCAACTGCTACAACCCAAAAGGGCAAGTCTATTGACGAGTGGCCATCGCCCAAGGAAGCTCACACAGTTAACTTCAAAGCATTCAACCAACAAGAAGAAAAAGAAGAAGGAGTGGCTAACCCTCCAACCGCTAAGCTAGCTGAGCAGCAAGAAGTCCCATCCTTGCGGGCCAAGATGAAAAAATTCTACTCTTTCCCCAAGGAGAGGACTCAAGACCTCTCCGAGTGGGCTGTCGCAAACAACAAGGTTACTCTACCAGAGCCAAAGAGGCCGGAAGATGCTAGAAAGAAAGATCATCCTCGCTTCTGCCCATATCACCAGATGGTTGGGCACCATATTGAAGATTGTTACGTCTGTAAAGACACTATTGAAAAGCTAATCAAAAGAAGGGAGCTACAACTGGACGACTATAAGGTTGATCCTCCTCGCCCGCATGAGCTGCCTGCTATGGAAAGAGCAATCAATACAGTGTCTCTATGCCAACTGTCGTCTCAAGAGACAACCAGAGTTCGCATCACACACCAGGTGCCAACTACAAAAAGGCAAGAGAAGAATAAGCCAAGAGATAGAGAGAGCGGCGTTCTCCTCTCCTGCAATACCCTATCGGCCTGGCCCAATGTGAGCCGAGCTACTGAAGAAGATAACGAAGAAATATGCTATACACCAGCAAGGGCAGGTCAAGCAGCAACATTTATTTCGCGCCATCAACCCCAGGAAGGGTGGGGGCACCCCCCACCACTTGCTGAAGAAGCATGCTATTATACCCCTCCTCAACATGAGGGCATGGGGGCAAGAACATCTATTCATGCAGGACCGTACGTGTCCCGTACCGACAATGAAATGCTGCTAGTCCCACCTGGAATCAGCACGGGAGATAGCACTCCCAACTCCTACCAAGCTAACTCCGCTCGGATGATGGAGCTCTATCAGAAAATACAAGAAGTGGAGACAGTAAGAAAATAATTGACTGAGATGGGATTACTCCCAATCACACTCGGGCAGGCCGGACCTTCATCCGAAGCCCTACAAGGTGACTCTAAATCATTTGAAGCCTCACTGCAACCAACTATGCCACAGTCAACACAAGGCCACGACGGGAACACCCTCCCGCGGCAGCTATACCACGCGGCCCCCGTGTACCCCTCAGCTCTCCAGGCACGTCAGGGGGCAACTTCCACGTCTCATGCAATGCCGCCTCTACAATCAGCTGGCTTACGCCGGAATCCAACGGCGACAGCCATAACAAACAAGCCAGTAATAGAACAAGCAACTGAGATAAAATCTGCTAAGGAAGAAGTCACTGAGGCAGAATTATATATGATCAAACAGAGAGATGACGAGTCTGCTTCAAACTACATTCAACGTTGGAAGAACCTCCACTCTGGATGCAAACATCCGCCAAGCTGCAAGGACGCTGTCCAGCTATGCAAGCGCAATCTGAGGAAAGAGATCCTGCAAAGTGTAATTGGCCTCGAAGTCAAATCCTTCGACCAATTAGAAGATGTGGCAATTGAAATTGAAGCCTTTCTGGCCAAATACTGCCCGACTTTTACACCTCCAATTCAAGAGGACAAGCTAATTAAAGAATAGCCGGCACTAGAAGAAATAGAAGCAGCTGACTTTGTAACCTTCGAGCGTCAGTGGAGGAAAGCACAGGAGGCAACTAGCTCCTCCTCTACCAAGGTTGCTGAACAAAAACCCCCTTCACTAAGAGCAAGAATGAGAAGACCATACTCCTTTCCGCAAGACAAGACCCAGCGACTGTTCGAGTGGGCCCTTGAGTACAAAAAGGTCATCCTCCCGGAGCTCAAGAGACCAAAGGACATCGAAAGAAAAGATGACCCTCGATTTTGCCCCTACCATCGGAAGAGGGGACATCTCATCGAGGACTGCTATATGTTCAAAGACATCATGGAAGACTTAGTCCAAAGTGGTGAATTACAACTTGGAGAATATAGGGTAGATCCACCTCGCCCTCACCTGATGCCCATTTTCAAGATGACGGCTAACACAGTTTCCGTACATCAATCGGGACGGTACACCTTCTAAGATACACCCCGAGGTCCCTCCATTGTGGCGAGAGGCCGAACAAATGCAATTGTTGCACCGTCTCCAGGACAACTGCTGAGGACAAGAGAAGAAATAAACCCAGGAATAAAAGAAAAGATGCTGCTTTACCGCTCGATGTTCTGCCCTCTTTATTCAAGCCATCAGCTCAAGAATGGAGTCCACTCATATCAGGGCCAACTGCAAAATGATAAAGATGCAAGGAAGAATCTCCTTCCAAATGAAATGACCCGGCACAACGTAGCCGCTGCTCTACATGCTCCAGCACACAATAATGGAGGCTCAACTCTCTCCGAGCAAAGGGGGGCAAGAATGAAAATATGCTCAGCTGCAATCAAGCTCTAAGGTGCCGCTGTGCATAGCAAGACTTTATTCCCCGCTCGGGGGCTGCCAACAAAAGAGAAGAGGGTGGAGTCCGACGGTCGGATTTCCCCGCTGTTGTCCGCCTACACAACTACTCGTGAAGCGAACAAACTACCCAATGGAAAGACGTGCTATGAACAACTCATCTTCAGCTATCCACCCCAGCTTGGGGGCATTTAAAAGGAGAATGAACTCTCCGACTATCCACCCCAGCATGGGGGCATCCAAAGCTAAAAGAAGAGAGAACGGGATTATTCAGGGCACACCAATATTCCACTGTGAACTGGACAACCCGCTGCAGATGCTAACTATTTGACAAGCTCGACTGCCAAAGATTTCGAGCTCCTCGCTTAGAGGACCCATCTGCTGTATTTCATTCAATGTTAAAACGGGATTCCTTCTTATCCTGCGAAATGCTTCCCATTAGTCCCATCGGGATTGACTCTCTACCCCCAGTGTGGAACCCACATTCATAACTAATACATCCTTGCCATCCTTCGGCATTCCACCGTAAACAGCTACGCAGACATGCTAAGAGATACCAAACTTGTCCCACTGGGCCCATAAAATCTCTCCCTTGGCTTGTGGTATTCCGCCCTGGCCGAGCTATACATACCCTTAGTCTAGTGGCACCCCGCCCTAGCTAAGTTCTACATACCTTGGTCTAGTGGCATTCCGCCCTGGCCGAGCTATACATACCCTTAGTCTAGTGGCACTCCGCCCTAGCTAAGTTTTACATATCTTGGTCTAGTGGCATTCCGCTCTGGCCGAGCTCTACCTTGCCTTAGTCTAGTGGCACTCTGCCCTAGCTAAGTTTTATCTACCTTAGTCTAGTGGCACTCCGCCCTAGCTAAGTTTTACCTATCTTGGTCTGGTGGCATTCCGCTCTGGCCGAGCTCTACCTTCTTTGGTCTGGTGGCATTCCACCCTGACCGAGCTCTACCTGCCTTAGCCTGGTGGCACTCTGCCCAAGCTAAGTTTTACCCACCTTGGCCTAGTGGCATTCCGCCCTGGCCGAGCTATACATACCCTTAGTCTAGTGGCACTCCGCCCTAGCTAAGTTCTACATACCTTGGTCTAGTGGCATTCCGTCCTGGCTGAGCTATACATACCCTTAGTCTAGTGGCACTCCGCCCTAGCTAAGTTTTACATACCTTGGTCTAGTGGCATTCCGCTCTGGCCGAGCTCTACCTTGCCTTAGTCTAGTGGCACTCTGCCCTAGCTAAGTTTTATCTGCTTTAGTCTAGTGGCACTCCGCCCTAGCTAAGTTTTACCTACCATGGTCTGGTGGCATTCCGCCCTGGCCGAGCTCTACCTCTTTGGTCTGGTGGCATTCCACCCTGACCGAGCTCTACCTGCCCTAGCCTGGTGGCACTCTGCCCAAGCTAAGTTTTACCCACCTTGGCCTAGTGGCATTCTGCCCTGGCCGAGCTATACATACCCTTAGTCTAGTGGCACTCCGCCCTAGCTAAGTTCTACATACCTTGGTCTAGTGGCATTCCGTCCTGGCCGAGCTATACATACCCTTAGTCTAGTGGCACTCCGCCCTAGCTAAGTTCTACATACCTTGGTCTAGTGGCATTCCGCTCTGGCCGAGCCCTACCTTGCCTTAGTCTAGTGGCACTCTGCCCTAGCTAAGTTTTACATGTCTTAGTCTAGTGGCACTCCGCCCTAGCTAAGTTCTATTTACCTTAGTCTAGTGGCACTCCGTCCTAGCTAAGTTCTATCTGCCTTAGTCTAGTGGCACTTCGCCCTAGCTAAGTTCTACCTACCCTTGGTCCAGCGGCATTCCGCCCTGACCGGGCTCTATACCTACCCTTATTCTAGTGGCGCTCCGCCCTGGCTGAACTCTATCCACCTTGGTCTAGTGGCACTCCGCCCGGATCGAGCTACCTCCTCCCTGGTCTAGTGGCACTCCGCCCTGATCAAGCTACCTCCACCCTGGTCTAGTGGCACTCCACCCTGATCAAGCTACCCCTTACCTTGGCCTGAGGCACTCCGCCCTCGTCGAGCTCTTAGACTCTGCCCATCAAGTCCCACCGAGCTGAGTCCATAAGCTTTTTCCTCGGTGCAAGGCACTCCGTCTACGTCGAGCTCTTATTGCCACCAGGCTAGGCCCATAAACCTTTTCCCTCTGGCTCAAGGCGCCCCGCCTTGGCCGAGCTCTCAGATGTTAATCCCTAGCCCCACCGGCACTATAACAACATAGTCAAATCCATCAATAGTCCCACCGGACAACACAGCCTGCACTATGGGCTGGTCTGTACCAGGAGTACTTTTGGAGGGTACCATTCTTAGCTCTCGTCAGTCGGCTAGGTTTTTACCCTTGGCCTAGACCCCACGTCTTCGTTGAGTTGCTTGATTTCGACGTTCTGTCGAGTCAATGGCCACTTATATATTCTGCCCTTGTTTCAAACCTCCCGTCCGAGCAAGGTTTGTTGATTCCGACATCTCGTCGGGTCGACGTCTATATTCTGCCCTTGCCCCAGACACGCCGTCCGAGCAAGGTTTGTTGATTCCGATATCTCGTCGAGTCGACGTCTACATTCTACCCTTGTCCCGGACCTACCGTCTGAGCAAGGTTTGTCAGCTCCGACATATTGTCAAGTTGGCATCTAGATTCTACCTTTTACACAGATCTCCCGTCTGGGTCAGATGCATGGGTTGTCTTCGACAGTCCGTCAAGGCAACATCAATTCCAGATTACTTCCAAGTCCGACATCCTACCAGGGTCCGCTATCCTATCTGCTGGCCTTTGACATCCAGTCGAAGCCAGCTATCCTTGTTGGCGAGCCCAACACCCTATCATGTATTTCAAATATCTCATTTTTTGGCTCATCCACCTCGGCTGAAGCCCACTACCATATATCTCACGACTTCCAGCTATTCTATTCCCCGATTCAGCCATGACAGCCGAGGTCGCTATTATACATTTTCAGTCGTTCCATCATCCGGCTAAAACCGCTATTACAATTCTTCAACTATCTCCTCTTTCGGTTTAGCCATTCTGGCTAAAGCCGCTATCACAATTGGTTAATTGTCTATCCTCCGGCTCAGCCATCCTGGCTGAAGCCGCTACCACAAATTTTCAGCTATCTCCTCTTTCGGTTTAGCCATTCTGGCCAAAGCCGCTATCACAATTTATCAGCTATCTCATCCCCCGGCTCAGCCATTCCGGCCGAAGCTGCTGTCATAATTTGTGACCATTCTATCTTTCGGCTTAGCCATTCTGGCCAAAGCTGCTATCATAATTTTCAGCTATTCTAGCTTTCGGCTTAGCCACTCCAGCCAAAGCCGCTATCATGATTTTCAACTACTCTATCTATCGGCTTAGCCATTCCGGCCAAAGCTGCTATCATAATTTTTGACCATTCTATCTTTCGGCTTAGCCATTCCGGCCAAAGCTGCTATTACAATTTCCAACTACTTCATCTGTCGGCTTAGCCAATTTTGGCCAGAGCTTGCTATCAGGACTCATCCACCTGTCCCATTGCAATGATCAATGCAATGCAACGGCCTAGACCTGTCGTCGAAGCCCACTTCCCTTGATTATGACTATTCAGTCCCTCTCTCTTCAATTTCAACTCACATTCCATCCTCCTCGATGTCGGCTTGGAAGCCCGCTTCCCCACAGCATGTGACCACTATCCTATCTTTCGGCTTAGCCATTTCGGCCAAAGCTGCTACCTCACACCTCAGCTATCTTATCTCTCGGCTTAGCCAAAGCTCGCTATCATGACTTTCAGCTATCTTGGCTAAAGCTTGCTATCCCATGTTTCAACTATCTTACATTTCTGGCTTAGCCACTTCGGCTAAGGCCTGCTACCATATAATTTGGCTAAACTACCTTTCGACTTTCTCAAGCCTAATTCCCCACTACTCTCTGGCTTTCGCAGCCTGCTATCTCTGCTACTTTCTGGCTCTCATAGCTTGCTATATCTAACTCTTGCAGCTCACTATTCCTGGCTTCTATGGCCTGCTATCCGAGCTCTTATAGCCTGCTGTCTCTAGCTCTCGTAGCCTGCTATTCCTGGATTTTATAGCCTGCTATTCCTGGCTCTCGTAGCCTGCTATTCCTAGCTTCTATAGCCTGCTATCCTGGCTCTTGTAACCTGCTGTCTCTGGCTCTCGTAGCCTGCTATTCCTGGCTTCTACAGCCTGCTATCTCTGGCTCTCGTAGCCTACTATTTCTGGCTTCTACAGTCTGCTATCTTGGCTTCTACAGCCCGCTATTCTGGCTCTTGTAGCCTGCTATTCTTGGCTTCTGCAGCATGCTATTCTGGCTCTTATAGCATGCTGTCTCTGGCTCTCACAGCCTACTATTCCTGGCTCTCGTAGCTTGCTATTCCTGGCCTCTACAGCCTGCTATCCTGGCTCTTATAGCCTGCTGCCTCTGGCTCTCGTAGCCTGCTATTCCTGGCTTCTACAGCCTGCTATCTCTGGCTCTCGTAGCCTGCTATTCCTGGCTTCTATAGCCTGTTGTCCTGGCTCTTATAGCATGCTATCTCTGGCTCTCGTAGCCTGCTATTCCTGGCTTCTACAGCCTGCTATCTCTGGCTCTCGTAGCCTGCTATTCCTGGCTTCTATAGCCTGCTGTCCTGGCTCTTGTAGCATGCTATCTCCGGTCCTCACAGCCTGCCATTCTTGGCCTCTACGGCCAGCTATCTTGGCTCTTATAGCCTGCTATCTCTGGCTCTCGTAGCCTGCTATTCATGTCTTCTACGGCCTGCTGTTAAAGCCTGCTGTTATTGGCTCCTATATCCTGCTATCTTTGGCTCGTATAGTTTTATGTTTCCAGGCCTTATAGTCTACTGATCCTGGCTTTACAGCTTGCTGCCTCTGGCTCTTTTAACCAGCTACCCTGGCCCTCACGGCCTGCTATCATCACTTTCCTGGATCCTGTTACCCCGGCCTTTATGGCTTGCTACCCCGCTATCCCGACTTCTACGGCCGATTAGCCTGCTACCTTGGCTTGTACAGCCTGCTATCTCACCATCTCCGGGTCCCTGCGACCTGCTATTCTATTATCTTTCACTACCCATGGAATTCTCGGCCTTCACATACCGTCAAAAGCCCGCTGTCTCGCTACCCTTTTTGGCTTAAGCCTACTTCAACAATGACCATCATGTCCCACCGTGATGATTGCTACAACTCGATGATTTGGGCTCCCCTTGAAGCCTGCTTTCCTACTACCGCTGGGTTTGCATATCCTATTCTCCTATTATCTCCTGGCTTTTACAGCCTACTTTCCATGCTACCTGTCGGCTATCATAGCCTGCTTCCATTGCCAACCACCGGCTTCCCGTAGTCCACTTTCTATATTCGGGTTAGACTCCATGTCAAACCCGCTGTCCGTTCTTGGCCAAGACACCCTGTTGAGGCCTACCACTCCATTTTAATCCAGGTTCATCATCTGAATAAAACGACTCTCGTTGGCCAGTACCAACCCTCTTCGTCCCGTCGGGACTTGCTGCATAAAGCCCTTTTCCATTATTTTGTTATCAATTCTGCTGGCTTTTGAATAACTAACCTGCAGGTATTCGCATCAGGCGCTTGAACAAATAAATGGATATATAGTGACATATACATATATGCATACATATAAAATAATATAAAAAAAGAAAAAAGAAGAAAAAAAATTGCTTGCTTTCAAAATTTTGGGTGTTTGTTGGCCATGCTTGCATGCTTGCTTATACTATAAGATAATACACCTCCTTCAATTTTCTAGGACCACATCTCCTTGCTAAATAAAGCTGCCCGATTCTAAGCATATATGCGCCACAGCATACACTAAGGGATGAAAAGTCAGTATTGGCTGAGTGCATGTGTCTGGTGGAAAAGTCATAGCTATGTCGCTAACGCAACTCGTGAGATGCACCCAAAGCAAAACTCCTACACTTTGCACCACTATGTGTTCAGCGTTCTCTTATCATATGGGTACTAGAAGGTTCTTCCTCACACTATATGTGTGCTCTAACTTCTGCACCCATACGAGGGGTAATCGTGAGGAGAGAGTTGCCCTTACCCCCAGTTTAAAAAAAAAAAAGAAAAAGAAGAAAGAAGAAAGAAAAAGAAGAAGACTGTTAGATAGGATGAATCCTAGTAGTCGGGGATCTCCATTGAGACACATGAGGAGTCTTGCGCCGAACGGTGAAGTCCGTAATGAATTGCTATAAAGGATGAACCCTAGTAGCGGGGAATCCCCATTGAGACATATGAGGAGACTCGCGTCGAACGGTGAAGTCCGTAATGAATTGCTATAAAGGATGAACCCTAGTAGCGGGGAATCCACATTGAGACATATGAGGAGACTCGCGCCGAACGGAGGAGTCCGTAATAAATTGCTCTAAAGGATGAATCCAAGTAGCCGGGAATCCCCATTGAGACACATGAGGAGACTCGCGCCGAACGGTGAAGTCCGTAATGAATTGCTATAAAGGATGAACCCTAGTAGCCGGGAATCCCCATTGAGACATATGAGGAGACTCGCGCCGAACGGAGGAGTCCGTAATAAATTGCTCTAAAGGATGAATCCAAGTAGCCGGGAATCCCCATTGAGACACATGAGGAGACTCGCGCCGAACGGTGAAGTCCGCAATAAACTGCTATAAAGGATGAACCCTAGTAGCCGGGAATCCCCATTGAGACACATGAGGAGACTCGCGCCGAACGGTGAAGTCCGGAACTGGGAATAAGCTAAAGGGGGTTGTGCGAAGTTACCGAAAATCGAGAGCCCCAGCTGTGTGTGTAGATGCTAGAGCAATGCTCTAATGTTATCTAGAACATCTGCGTATCCCTACGTCGGAAATTCGCTGCTCGCATACTTACACTATCACAATATGGAGAAGTGGCCTCGGGTGTAGATCATGGCTTACGCTGTGCACATATTCTATGCGATGTCCTCTCTGCGCATGCACATCTCCCTTAGTTGTGCCTTGTGAGCCGTACTCTGCATATGAGTCACAGGCGCTGTCCTTGTCCTATCCCCGATGTAGGGGAGCTATTCCATATATCTAGCTTATGTTTGCTGTTGAATGTCTGCATGCTCGCATGAATAAAAAGACACGCTTTCAAACGGGTCTCACTCGTAGGCCCCACTCACCCGTCCCTCATTCGCGCCACCTACGGGTGGGGGGTATTTGTTGACACATAAAAAATGATAAAATAACAATATATACATATATGTAAATAATGTCAACATATTTTCCCTACAAAATCATCATATATTCCTTATTTTTTTAGGGATAGAGGAACAGGCGGAGAGGCTACAAGGGCCCATTAAGCCCACAAAGGCGCCCAGACCATATCAAAGCTTAAAGGGACGTCGAAGCCCGTACTGAAGAAGGAGCGCGCCGAGAGTTCTGCTGTTGAGCGCGCCGACTGTCCACCACCCCGGGAAGGACCCGTGCCGAGAGAAGAGGGCCAGCCCTCTATATAACCACGCCTTCGGCGTGTATGAAAGAGGAAGGGGGAAATCGATCAACCGGAGAAGAAACAATAGAGGCGGGGGAAGCATCAGAAGAAGCCAGGAAAGAAAGGAGAGGATAGGACGAGAGAGCCTCCTCCGCTGAGAAAAGAGAGAAGAGACCAATAGAGCAAGAGAGAAAAGAAGAAGAGAAAGAAGGAGAAGAAGCTCCAAGTGGGCAGCCGGGGAGGGAGAGGAGTCAATGCTCCGCCCTCCCCCATGTTTCTTTTTTTTTCTCTTCATGTATTCCTATGAATTTCATCTTGATTCACCGAATGTAACCGGGATATCCCGGCCTCTGTTTTATCTCCCTTTCCCTCACTTTCCCCTTTGATTGGTGTAAGCTTTGGAATGATGTAATGAAACGAGATACTACGATGGCCCATTTGGGTGCTGGGTGATGAAAATATCTACCATCTGTCTCCCCCCTCTGTGTCTACTGTTCGTCAAAACATTTATCGACTTAGATGCTCCGGATTTTTGGTTTATGCTTCACATCTCCGGGTCCGTTCTCTCATGAAAGATGAAGACGGAGCCCCAATCCTCGTTCAATGGGTCATTGGGCTCTGTTCCCTCCTTCCCTCCCTTTGATGATGGGTTTTCTCGCATGTCGTGGATTTCTGTCGAGCTCCCAGCTTGTTCAGGGTCAGAGACATCAATCTCTTGATCGTCTGAACAGCAGGTGACACAAAAAAAACCCATATATCCCCGAGGGTTTAATGATGGAAGATCATGTCCTTCGACTGATGCTACCCTCCCTTAAATCCCTGGCCTTCACGCCTATAAAACCTTTTAATCCTCCAAGTCTGTGCTAGAAAATCCAGCCTGCATCCTTGTCCGAAACCAGAAGAACCAAGAACAGAGACCCGGAACCTTCCCGGCGCCAAGAACAGTAACCCCTGAAGAGACCTTCCCGGCGCGAGACTTCACGCGCCGAGAACCTCCCTTGCCAGCTTCCCGGCGCCCAAAATAGTGCCCACGAAGAAACCTTCCCGGCGCGGCTGTTTGCACGCCGGGAACTCCCTATGCCAGCTTCCCGGCGCCAAGAATAGTACCCTATGAAGAACCCTTCCCGGTGCGGTGGTTTTCGCGCCGGGACCTGCCCCCTTTGTGCCGTGAGCCCCTTTGTGCTATGAACTCTCCGTCCCTTGAACTCCGGATGAAAACTTCCTGCCACCAGTCAAGAAACCATACAGATACCCCTGTAATCCATTCAATGTAGCCCTATATTCTGTCGAGGGACACCCAGGGTCACCGTATACCCCTCAAAGATAACAATAAACGGGGACAATATCCCCTACATGCCCCCCCCCCAGGGCTAGATTTAATCATAACCCCGCTAACCGAAGGAGCTCTGCCACTGCATGCGCTCTGATGGCCTTAAGGGGATATTAAGATTGTGCTGCAAGCACATACATGGGTCAGGGGTCCAATACCCCTCTACTCTTGGCTTTCACCTCGGCACTCTGTGGGTGATTGTCTATCATTCCCTGGCAAATGTTAAGTCCGGGGGAGGTGCTGCCAAAATTCTTCCAGGAGTAGGCACTTGGAGATGACATTAAGCTGTCCCTGGGGCTCTGCATGAACACTGGTGATAGGGATCCTCTAGACCCTGATTTCCCCAATCCCTCTTCGATCTTGGCCGTCCTTCGGAACCCAAACCCAGTCCAGTTCAGATCTAATGAACTGATCCACTTTGACCTCACAGAATCCATCTAACTTATCCTGAATCGCCAAGAGAACCCAAAACAGAGCCTCCGGAACCCTCTTCGGGTCTTCTCGGCGCTTCTGTAGGGTTCCCGGCGCCAAATGGCCCGGGAACAGTGTTTTCATCTCGGCGCGGTCACCACCGCGCCGAGAGCCATGGGGCGCGCCGAGAAGCCCTCGCGCCGGGAACCTCCATCCTCTTCCAGCTGCGTCGATAACCTAGCTCCCATCCTTTATCCACCCCTTGGCCACTTCGTCCACTTATCCTGAGGCATTCCTGAGTCGTCATATGCACCCCCGGAGATAAATTAACTAGGAATTGACCTCCCCTATATTCTTATGTCACTAACTGGATTCACGTGCAACCCCATGGGTCTGGCGAACCCTGTCTCTGTATGGGTTTCGTCAGTCTCCGAGAAGGGGGATATCGACCGATGCTAGAGACATGTACAATCTCCTTGAGCCTTAGTGCTCTCTCTTACCTTTTGGCTCTCATCCTGACACTCTGTGGATGTCAGCCTATTTCCCCTTGGGCATAATCCAGATAAAGGGGAGATGCTGCCGAAATATCGATTGATGTTTTAACCCCGACAAGCCCCGGGAAGCGTACATCATACACCTCCCATCTGGCTCGATCCTTCGGGGAATACAAACACTGCGAGACCCTTGGCCGGATGAGATACGTGAAAGGGGACATGTGCCCGATGATTGTCCAGGCCCCGTCCCACCACTGCGTGGACGGTGTCGTATCTCTACCCGGCATGACCCACATAAAGGGGTCACGCTGATTTAATAATTTGCCGTCTATTCAATTACGTCCCCGGAATAATATGAAATTTCAATTTGCGCACATGAATATATGATTGCCTCTCGAGGCCTCCTACTTTGGCGATTAATCAAGGGTTGTCCTTCTTCGGAAGGGCGTAATTAACGTCATAACGTTTATGGTATGATGGACTTCCGATCCCGACTCGGACTTCACAATCGACTGACCGAGTCAGATCGAGCGCACAATAAAATCGTCACTCCGGTGACTGGCACGCCTAATAAACCAACCAATAAATCAATAAATAAGAAAACAAATCAATCAGATGAGTAAATAAATCCGCGTCCACACCGCCCCCAACCACGTGTGCACACACAGACCATCCGTCCTAGATCTTGCCTCTGACTGATTTTCCCCTGGAGCCGGACTCTGGCTACCGACGAGGGGCCCGACTGAAACCAGTCTAAAAATCGTCCTCATGGTAGCCTCTCCACCACTCCCTGGTGGGTCCACTCGCGTGCAAGCAGGCTACGACTAGTGGAGGGTCACTGAAGGAGTAGACTCTCAAGTCAACGAAAAACCACGTCCGTATCCGACGACGTACGGGGACCATCCCACGTACCAGCACCGTCGCACGGTGACCACAGTCGGAGAAGAAACGGGACTCACAGTCCACAAAGAAACACAGAAGTACGGTTCCCGAGGCAGCTCACAGGCCGCCAAACCGAATCCCACTCTCAGGGAAAAGCGGGAATCCTCCAGCCCCAGGCTGGGCAACTGGACTCGCAGTCCAAGGCCACACGCATGGCCCACGTAGAAAGCACAGAAGCACGATTCCCTGGGCAACACACAAGCTGCCACGCCGATAATTGGACTCGCAGTCCAAGGCCAAACACATGGCCCACTCGGGAATCACCTTCCAGGAAAACTCACGGCATGTGGGGGAGACCCCACCGCACACACACCGATACACGGTGACTTGGTCAAGCATAACACAAAAGCCCGGAACACGAGGAGTCACCCGGACTCTCAAACCCATGGGCACGCTAAACGAGGTAGCACGGTCCTCCCAACACCCTCAAAACACGGACACAAAACCCTCGGGGTGTCTGGGACATCCAAAATACCGCAAGTCGACCACTGGGTCGCAACTGGGTCGACCAGGGACCTACACAACGTGAAATAATCGCGGCAAGCACGAAGAACCACTTCGGCGCAACACAGTGCCTGGCAGTCTACCTTTGGGCCGTCACAGCTGTAACGGTCCAAGGCTAGACCGTCACAGCACTCTAACAGTCCAACACAGGAGCGTCACGCTAGAGGGGCAACGCTGACTATGACGCACCCACCCTGGGGCATCACAGTCTCCAACGGACCAAGCCTGGTGCGTTAGAAGATAGAACAAAATAGGTTGTGACGCACACCCCTTGGGGCGTCACAGCCTCTGACGGTCCTACCTAGGCACGTCAGAAGAATGGGCTACGTCAGCTCTAACGCTCCCATTCAGGGGCGTCATTGTGCTCTGACGGTCCTACCTAGGCGCGTTAGAAGACTCGTGACCCCAACGGTCCGAAAACACGAAAACGGGCGTAGCGGTCGAACCCAGGCACGTCACACCCTCTGGCGGTTTATCGTGGGACCGTCAGAGCGACTAACGCCCTGCCGACAAAATAGGACCCTATGACGCACCCTCCTTGGCGCGTCACGGCCTGTAACGCACCTACCCTAGGGCGTCACGGCCTGTGACGGGTACTGGAAGGACCGTCACACTGTCCCGAGAACGCTACAGCGGGAAACGACCCAAAAATCGTCCCACGCCCCCATACCTCCACGGGAGAGGGGGAAAATAAGGGGGAAGCCCTCAAATAGCCCCTAGCATGCATCTAAGACCTCGGATCGGCCAAAAACACGATGAAACGTTAGATCGGCTCACGAGCCCTAAAACATGGATTTTTCCCCAAAAACCCAAATACGCCCGCTCGGCTCACCACGGCCTACAAAACTTGCGGGAAAGGAAAAGCACGAGTTGGGGGTCCATCTCCCTACCTCCACCGAAGAAACGACGCGCCGTGGACGCCTATCCACGAAGAAAACGTCATGAAACCCTCGCCGCTCCACGAACCCGCGGCCGAGCTTCCACGCGCCACCGACCCTCGATCCTCGACCCGTTCCCTATTCCTCGCCTCCCGCCATCGCCGCCTCGACTCCTCCGCCACCGTCGGCCGCCCGGGGAGAGGGGGAGAGAAAGAGATGAGAGAGAGTGAAAAAGAGAGAATGAGAGGGGGAGAGAGAAAAGGGTTAATATATATAGAAAAATCTGAAAATTGTAGAAATTCAGAAAATTATGAAAAATTACCTCTGTGATCCTTGGAAGGAACACAACGCAGTCGTACTATCCCGGAGTCGGAGAATGTCACAGTTCGCCCTGCACAGAGTTCCAAAGGCACATCAGGGAAAACCACGTGTAAAGTACAAAATACACTCCGAGACCCACTAAAAGATCCGAAAAAAAACCTGGGGCATTACAACATTAGTCCAAAAAAATTAAAAAATATATGATGTTCCCTCCATGTACGTCATCATCTCCCCCGTTGTCGTAACGTGGATGGGTATTAGGATCCTCCTACATTAAAAAATAAAAACAAAAGAACATCATATGTGTATATATGAGATAGATTATTTAGAAGCAAATTGAAGTAAATAAATTCTTTAAAAATAAGTATAAAAATTCATTATTAGACTTCGTCAGTTTTTACATATCACTCTGACCACCCAAATCGTGTTGGAATAATCGACACATCGATCGAACCGATTTTTCATTTTGTGGAACCCACGAACTCGACATCTTTGATTTTAAACTAACTTAATTCATAAATCAGTGATTTGAGCGCCGAACCCAAATCAAAAATAAAATTTGGATTCTGCCAACTCCCACAGGTCACTCTTACTGCCTCAGTCGTGTTGGTACAATTAGCACACCTATCGGACTAGTATTTCAAATTTTTGACCTCCTGAATCGGACGTGAGGAGGGTGAAATCTACCCGACCCAATGTGGCCCACCAATGCCAGGCCCGCATCGGCCCAGGCCCTGCAGGATGAAAAGTGGACCACCCGATAGTCTGCAGCCCACACCCAACGGCCCACTAGAGGTGTGTTAGAGATTCGCCAGCCAACAAGGGGCATCGACACATGCATCTCGGATAAGTTTTATAAGGACATTATACTGCAAGAGAATTGAGTGTTTTTTGGTCGCCGGTTCGAGTTGACGTTTATCTAGATTTTTTGGTCGTCGGTTCACGTTTATCATATATCCGATTCTATCTGATGTCTTAACTTGATTCCCAACATACTTCCACACTTTATAAATGAGACTATTATTTTTTGATCCCATCTTTTTTACAGTGTTTCTTATAGCATATAGTTATGGTTGGATCTTTGGCATGATTTAGGTGGTAGGATGGTGAGAGTTAATGATGCTGATGAGCAAAGATCAATGTGTGGATCATTCTGATTTGTACTCAGTGCGTGCCACATGTCTCGACCTCATCAATCACTGTTCTATTGACATGAATTGCATGATTATAGCTCTACTTTTGTAGCTTATGTGTTAGAGATTCGTCTCTCTCTCTTCCCATCTATGCAGTGGAATGTGAGATTTGATTTTTTTTAATAAGGTATTTTTAGACAGTAATACATTTCAATGACAATATTAAAACTTTTCATTTCTTATATTGTATGCATTTAAGTGGAGTTATTTAAGGTATCGAAAAAATGTGCATGGCAATTGACATTACTCGTAGGCAAACCCATGAAATGGATTATAGAATTTTACTATAGTTCGAAGAAAAATGTCCTTTTAGCGTACATTTGAAACCAATGTCATTACGACTAACAGCGTCTCATAAGTCATTAAAAGGGTAAAAAATATATATATATTCTGGAATCTCGGGGAAAGTGAACTGATAACATGGCAGAAAAATATTGTCTATGCGATTTGTTTTCAGAAATAAATAGGAGAAAATTGAAAGAAAAATCATTCACGAGTCTAAAGTCTTTCCACTATACATGTGAGGGATTTGGGTCTCCGACATGGAATTAGAACTTGGTTTATCCATTGGATTAATATGTGGACACTTGGTCCTATGTACCTCGCATGTGTCTCAAACAAGTTGGTTTGGTGCGAGAGGTGTGTGTGTTGTAGTTTAGTCTCATGTCCTTATAATGTGCCGAGCAATAGACTGTGACGATCACTGAGGTCTTGGATTGAACTCTGATGCTTAAGTAATGATGAATCATATTTTAATATCTAAAGCGTTACTTTGACTAGTATATTATCATACGCGTACTCTTTCCGGGTGAAAAGTCTTCACGCATGCCCCACTTTCAATGTCAACCCTAGACTCCATTATTATTATTATTATTATTATTATTATTATTATTATTATTATTATTATTATTATATTAGTGGCGAGCATAATTTGGGTTTAAATTGTAATCTAAATCGCAATTTAAATTCATGGTTAAAATTGCATTCAAATTCTTCGAATAGTATTTAAAAAGTATAATTTATTTATAACATTAGTCCAAAAAAATTAAGAAATATATGATGTTCCCTCCATGTACGCCATCGTCTCCCCCATTGCCGTAACATGGATGGGTATTAGGATCCTCCTACCTTAAAAAAGAAAAACAAAAGAATATCATAGTGTATATATGAGATATATTTTTTAGAAGCAAATTGAAGTAAATAAATTCTTTAAAAATAAATATAAAAATTCATATTTAGACTTCGTCAGTTTTCACATATCACTCTGACCACCCAGATCGTGTTGGAATAATAGACACACCGATCGAACTGATCTTTCATTTTGTGGAACCCCCGAACCCGACATCTTTGATTTTAAACTAACTTAATCCATAAATCAGTGATTTGAGTGCCGAACCCAAATCAAAAATCTAATTTGGATTCCACCAACTCCCACAGGTCACTCTTACCGCCTCAGTCGTGTTGGTACAATTAGCACACCTATCAGACTAGTATTTCAAATTTTCGACCTCCTGAATCGAACGTGAGGAGGGTGAAATCTACCCGACCCAATGCGGCCCACCAACGCCAGGCCCGCATCGGCCCTGGCCCCGCAGGGTGAAAAGTGGACCACCCGATAGTCTGCAGCCCACACCCAGCGGCCCACTAGAGGTCTGTTGGAGATTCGCCAGCCAACAAGGGGCATCGACACAGGCATCTCGGGCGCCGGATGATTTGCAGGCGACCGAACGTTACTCCCGCCATCACCGGCCTCTACTCCAATAGGGACGAGCTCATGCCCAGAGCGTCATGAGACTCACCCCAAGGCCGCACTGCTCGAATAAGTGGGCGCACAATGGGAAACTCTCTATGATCGTGGAGACATTACTCCACGACTCACGCCTTTCCCTGCAAAGGGACAGACCTCCACTACCACTACAACCTGTATAAATAGACCTCTGATCAGATGACAAAGGGACGGGCACGTGCTCACAGAGTGAGACTTACACACAAGAAGGTAGGTATACACAATGAGACGCCCCGACGCCCAGAGGAGGAGGGAGAGATACCAGAGGGAGCCGGCCTCCGAGCACGTTCAAGGCACGGCGAGCACCTGCCGGATGCAGTGAGCACCACCAGAGAGTCCACTCTGGTCCCAGACTTGATTGTTCTACTCTCACGCTCTCTCATTTTCATCATTTCCTACTATTCCTCGCCTTGCCACGGTCCTTAAGCATCGGAGGGTTGTCCCCTGGGGTAGCACCCATGACTCCTTCTAATGCCATATTCCTATTGCTTGCAGGCTTCCACGAGTGGCTGGGAGTCTTTCCCCGATCAAAAAAATTTTAAAAGTGTGGTACGAGATTTGGGAGACCATTTTTCGGCCTCTACATTTTTTGGCGTAGTATGTGGGAACGACACGAAAAGCCATGGCCTTAAAATAAGTGGGCCCAGCCGGGCTGTCACTTGTTGGACCAGGTAGGCCTTGATGGACCATTTGGGCCATGCGCATAGTGGGCCGCGAATTTCTCCCTCTCCAGTCGGTGTTAGACTTTTTCAAACATTTTCGTATGATTTGAAAACTTCCATTATTTTTTACTGTTCTTCACTATTCTTTACTATTGATTACTGTGCTTGAAGATGATTTGGTGACTTCCGTGAGAGTAGGCACCGAATTTTGACTATTGCATCCCGTGTTGAATTTGCTATCCCTCTGTTGATAATTGGAGAAAGAGCCGTATGAGGAGTGTCATTTACAGATGCTCCTCTCTCGGATGCATCCTTAAAGCCCTTTAAATACTACAAAGTCGTCGTGAGAGAGAGAGAGAGAGAGAGAGAAGAAGGGGAAGACATGATCGATGCATGTCGAGTCGGTGGCGACTCAAGCGTACCGTATCAGACCAGAGAAGGGTCGATCCAGTATCGGGCAAAGTTTGTTTGTTTTTTTTGTTAAAGCATTAAATGCACGAATAGTAGTGCTGCCGTTTATCCAATAGAAGGCTACCGGATAGTAAGATCACGGGCTGCCGGCTAGCTTAGTTTAGTTGTTTTAGTTTAGTTTATTTATTTATTTATTTATTTTATTTCCTCTCTTCTCTTCCCCCTTTCTTTGCTTTTATTCTAGTCATGTATTTTATTTTAAGCTCTCCGATATATTTGTAATCATTTATTATTATTTTATTTTTTATCTGTTTATTTCCTTCTTATTATTTTCATTGTTCTTTTTTTTAAAGCCTAGTGAATTTTTGGCAGCACCTCCCCCAGACCGAGGTATTTTGGGGTAGGTAATGAATAACAAATAAAAGATATGGGAATATACGGGTGATCTATTCCTACGACTTCCAAAGAGTAGGTAAATACCTACGATATGATACGTAAGCAATGTATAACAAATAAAAAGATTGGACACCGATCACTCTACGAGTGACCTATTCTTATGACACAAGCAACGAGTAGGTAACTACCTACGACATTTATCGTAGGTAATATATAACAAATAAAAACTAATGTCATTGATCACTCTGTAGATGATCTACTCCTACGAAGGTAACGAAGCGTAGGTACGTTCCGACGACCATGTCCGTAGGTATTTTATTACAATTATCTATTCCTACGACTCAATTGGAACCGTAGGTATGACATACCACTTACATACGGCATTGTCGGTAGGTAGTTCAATATGGCTATCTATTCTTACGGCTCAATTGAAACCATAGGTATGACATACCACTTACCTATAGCATTGTCGGTAGGTAGTTCAATATGGCTATCCATTCCTACGGTGCTACCGAACCGTAGGTATGACATACCAATTACCTACGACATTATCAGTAGGTAGTTCAATATGGTTATCTATTCCTACGGAGCTACCGAACTGTAGATATGGCATACCAATTATCTACGACATTATCAGTAGCTAGTTCAATATGGCTATCTATTCCTATGGTGCTACCACACCGTAGGTAGTGTATGACATATACCTACGACAATGATAATATGTAATAGAATATCCTAAAAAACCGTAGGTATAGTGTAATGCCCCGGATTTTTTCAGATATTTTTCGGATCAGGATCCGTGGGTTTCGGATCGTCTTTTCGCGGGTTGCGGACCGTGTCCGAGTGAGTTTTGAACTTTTTATACCGGATTGTCAGACCAAATGGTGGTGTGCTTGTGAATTTTCTTGGGTCCGTGGTGTTGTGAGGAGCACGCCGGTATTTTTCTAGAATTTTCGGAGCGCCTTTGTGGGTCCCGGGTTGCGTTTTGGGTTTTACACGTGTTTTCCATATGTCGGACCTTCGGAATCCCGTACAGGGTGAACCGTTGCGTTCTCCGACGCTGGGACGTTACCACGGCGATCAGCGTGTTCCGAGGATCGCGGGGGTATATTTTTCTATTTTTTGATATTTTCAGACATTTTTAGATTTTCTATATATTAACCTTCTTTTTCTCTCTCTCCCCGTCTCTCGTTTCCCCCTTCCCTCCCTCTCTCTTCTCTCACGTTCTCTCCTCTCCCCCTCTCACTCCGGGCGACCGACAGAGGCGGCCAGGGTGGGGTGGCGTGGCTCGTGGGACGTGGAGCGACGGGCACGGGACGGGGATCGCGATGGTGGAGGCGGTTCGTGGGATCGTGAACCGGTGAGGGTTTAAACGACGTTTTTTCGTGGATCGGCGTCCACGGCGCGTCGAATCTTCGGTGGAGGTAGGGAGATGGACCCCCAGCTCGTGTACTTCATTTCCCGCGAGTTTTGTAGGCCGTGGTGAGCCGAGCGGGCTTATTTGGGCGTTTTGGGGTAAAAGCATATTTTTGGGGAGTGAGCCGGATCTTGTGGTTTGACCGTGTTTTGGGGTTTAGAATGCCTCCTCTCGGTGCTAGAGAGGTTGGGGAATGTTTTTCCCTTTGTTTCCCCTTCACCTGGGGGTGAACGGAGCGTGGAATGGGTTTTCCCATGACTTTTGCCATTTTCGGGCGCGGACTGAAAACGCGCTCGCCTTGGTGGGCGCGTTCTTGGAGAACGCGCCACCCCGACAGAGCGCGTTCATCGGGGAAGATGAACAGTAAGGTGGTTCTTAACGTGCTATAGACGGCTAGCGCATTCTGAAGAACGCGCTATAGGAAGCTAGCGCGTTCTGAAGAACGTGCTATGGAAGATTAGCGCGTTCTGATCTGTCTGAATGTGCTATAGGTGTATAGCACGTTCTGTTATGAATGCGCTATAGGAAGCTAGCGCGTTATGAAGAACGTGATATAGGAGGCTAACGCGTTCTGATCTGTCTGAACGTGCTATAGGTGCGTTCTGTTATGAACGCGCTATAGGAAGCTAGCGCGTTCTGAAGAACGTGCTATAGGAGGCTAGCGCGTTCATGAAGGCGACCAACCGGGCAGCCCAGGGCGGGCAGTCTACGGTTGATCGTGCTCCCCTTGGGCCGTGTGCGTTCTGGACACCCCGTAGAGTTCCGTGACCGTGTCTTTGGGTGTCCGGAGGTTCCGCTTACCTCGATTAGCGTGCCCGTGGGTTTAAGGGTCTGGGTGACCTTCTAGCATTCCGATTGTGTTGTGTTGGTCTCCGGTCGACCCGGTTGTGACCCAGTTGTCGACCTTTGACCTCGTGAGTGTCCCGGACACCCCGTGAGTTTCATGACCGCGTTTTTAGGGTGTTTGGAGGTACCGTGTTACCTCGATAAGTGTGCCCGTGGGCTTGACGGGTCCGGGTGACCCCAGGTGTTCTGGGATTCCGTGTTCTTGCTAGATCGAGTCACCGTGTATCGGTGTGAGTGCGGTGAGGTTTCCCCCGCACGTCGTTGTTTCTCTGGAAGGTGGCTTCCGAGTGGGCCAAATGTGTGGCCTTGGACGGTGAGTCCAGTCTCCCAGCCTGGGGCTGGAGGTTTCTTAGTTTCCTTTCTCGAGGGATGGGTCTCGGCAGTCATGAACTGCCTCGTGAGTCTTCCCATCGTTGTTTTGGACCTAGGGATTAGGCCAGATTGACGGCTCAGTGCTGTCGTGGGCAACGGTCTTGACCCCGAGTCTTGTGACTCAAAGGCCGTTGGGTTTAGTAGGTCTACTGGGCCGTCCAGAGTCGGGTGGCTTTGAGCCACCTGTTACTTCGCGTTACTCGCGATGGGTGCGTGCGTGGTTTTCTATGTCCGCGTTCTGTGACACGTCCACTAGTCGTAGCCTTCTTACGGCACGCGTGTGCTGACCCACCCGGGAGTGGTGGAGCGGCTGACCCGAGAGAGACGGTGAGTAGGCTGGTTACCGTAGGGCCCCCACGTACAGCCGAGTCCGGGCTTAGGGGGAATTATCAACTAGAGGACAGGCCTAGGGCGTATGGTCTGAGTGTGCACATGAGGTTGGGGGCGTCGGACGGCGCCGATAGGCGCGACCCCAACTAGTCCTTGTTTTGTGGTACTACTGGTTACTAAGTGTGTCTGAGTCTCCGCCTGGGGCGTTGTAGCTAGACACTTGTGATGCGGTGTAAGACGTCAGGGGACGCGTCCGTTCGTTCTTCTGGTGGGCGGTGCTCCTGTCACGTGACGTGAGTTGTCGTGTACCGGGTTCTGTTTCCGTCCGCGGGATGGGACTTCGTGAGTGGTTTCGGGAGTGTTCCCGGAGTCGAGGTCTTGGGTTTCCGGTGAGCGTCACCAAGGGCCTTTCCCCAGACAGCGTTATGTTCACGACGGTGAGGTCATGACCGTGTTCCCTGACCGTGTGGTTTTGGCTCGGGCCCTTTTTGTGAGGGCAGGCTTCCGCTACGGAGGTATCGTGGCGTTTTCCTAGTAGCGTGGCTAGGGCGGTTCGTGTCTGGTGGTCCCCGATCGTGGAATCAGGATGTCGGGTGCGTGACTTGGTTGTCCCCCGACTGGGAGACCGGGTCATGTTTTCTGGTACAGTAGGAGTAGCTGTAGAGCCGAGGTTTTGCCGGCCACCATAGTTACTTTCCTGCTTTCGTAGTTACTGCTTTCCGTGCCGCCGTTGTCTCTCAGTTGGGGTTCCGCGGGATCCCTACTGGGCCAGTGACAGGAGGCTCACCCCTACTTTTCAGGTGCGACGGTTCTGCCTCGAGGTTCGAGGGTGCTGTGCGGAGGTTCTTAGTTGCCAGCTTGCCAGGCCGAATGTTCACTTGGCATGCGGTACGTTTTACTACTTTAGACTGTACTTCTGTTGGATTGGACTCTGTTGTAGTTGTTTATTTAATTCTGTTAATTGTTGAATTATCCTGTTTTATTTCCTATTTCTTTGTACCTCCACACTCCTTTTTAGCCCTTCCGAGCCCTCCCGGCTCGTGGGCGGCGGTTCAAGTCTCGGGTTATCGGGCCTTCCCGGTAACCGGATTCTCGGGTCGTTACATATAGGCCCATAAATACTAACGACTTACAAAAGCGTAGGTAGGTGCCGTAGGTAAAAATCAATTTTCCCGTAGTGTGTGCATGGCAATTGGCATTGCTTGTAGGCAAACCCATGAAATGGACTATATAATTTTACTATAGTTTGAAGAAAAATATCCTTTTAGCGTACATTTGAAACCGATGTCATTACGACTAACAGCGTCTCATGACTCATTAAAAGGGTAGAAAATATATATCTATTCTGGAATCCCGGGGAAAGTGAATTGATTACATGGCAGAAAGATATTGTCTATGCGCTTTGTTTTTAGAAATAAATAGGAGAAAATTGAAAAAAAAAATCATTCATGAGCCTAGAGTCTTTCCACTATACATGTGGGGCATTCGGGTCTCCGACATAGAATTAGAACTTGGTTTTGTTGGGTTGAAGAAGGTTGGGAGCACATTTAAGAAAGGGAAACTTAAAGGTTTTCTAAAGAGTGCTACTTCAAGTGTTGTGTTTTGAATGGGGACTTTAATCCCGTATTGGAAAACACAAAGAGGTGAGGGGACCTTATAGTTCCTAGGGCCCCCTAGACTACGTCTTATAGATAATAGTGGAGGTAAGCTAGGACCTATCACACGCATGCGCCGAGTCGGGCCAGGGGGGCTGGGCTGGGCGGCCGCGTGTGTGTGATGTGCGAGTCCAGCCGGCTTGCCCTGGCACCTTTTTGGATTTCTTTTTACTGTTTTACCCTTTCTTGGAGAGAAAGAATGGTCTCTGAACTACCAGTTTAGAGGCGAACCGTCGCGGGCGTGGACACAAAAGGGGTGATTAGCATTTTCCTAATCACGGGTTATCTTGTCTGTGCTGTGTTTTTACTTCCCAGAGGAATCGCTCGCGTGTGAGTTCTCCCTCTCTCATCTTCCTCCGTCGCGGCCACCGCTCACCACTGTCGTCTTCCTCGTCGCTTGCCGTGTGGGCGTTGGAGCATCGTCTTCCTACTCTATTGACCTTGCGCACACTCTCTAGCGGCCTTCTTTCTACGGTGTTCGATGCATGTTATTCAACCTTTGAACTTTTTCATTTAAAGAGATTTAGGTTTCTTTATCAACATATTTATGAGGTTCTTGAGAGTACGCTTGATAACCTCGTGTTGATAGTTGTATCCTGAGAGAAGATTGCCATACCCATCGCATCGTTCTAGTGGGGCGATATCTTCTCTAAGGGGACTCTCTTTGAGGCGCTTCTATCTCACTTTGTATATTTCAAATTAATAATTTTATCATCATGCTATATTCTGTAGGCATGCTTATTTACATTGTTTCTTGACTATTTGTGACTAAATCAATCCCATTATAAATTTTTGCTATGGTTTGTAATGCACATGTTGGTGTCCGGGTGTTGCCATGATGTCCCCCTACTACACTGTTTATTTCTAACATGTTTATCTTTAAGAGGCCGTTGTCGCGAGATCCGCACATTAGGTGGCAATAGATCT
This sequence comes from Amorphophallus konjac, assembly GCA_022559845.1. Taxonomy (NCBI): domain Eukaryota; kingdom Viridiplantae; phylum Streptophyta; class Magnoliopsida; order Alismatales; family Araceae; genus Amorphophallus; species Amorphophallus konjac. The sequence goes on from CM040124.1 coordinate 15,060,998, forward strand.
CTTAATTCGAGCAATTACATGTTTCGACTCGTCAAACCTTTTCTAAACTTATTTATTTTTAATTATTTATTATTATTTTTATTATTTGATTCCAACAATATAATTTCATCAGCCGGCACATCATGGTCGGGGACCCGTTGGCCATTCAGGCAGTTGTAGAGGTAGCAGAGGCCGCGTTGGAACCAGCAGCAGCGGCATCGGTGAACTTGCTAACCAGTTGATCAGTTGATCAGGTCTAATGGACCGTGACAGGGGCAATAGGCAACAACATAACATATGAACTCAAAAATGTTTTGTTACCTTTTGTAGAACTGTAGTGATATGGAGTGTGGGGTAATTTTGGCACTTGGAGTTCGAGGTTGGGAATGTCTAGGGGTGAGTATTATTCGAGTTTAATTTAAAAATTAAATCGAATCGATAAATTTAGTTTAATTTGATTTTGGTTAAAATTTAAAAAATTTCGATTTGAGTTTAAATCGAATCGTATTAAAAATTTTAGTTTGATTTGATTTTAAAATTTGGGAAATTAAATCGAACCAAATAACTTGAATTTAATGATATTTTTGTTAAGTTAATATAAGTGTATATATTTTTTTGGTCAATAATGTGGCATAAACTTTCATTCAACATATAAATGTTTGACGGGTCATTTGGGCCCATTCGCACTGACCCAAAAGCCTAAGTCTTGCATAATTCATTTACGGGCCTGGGCTTTTAAGCCCGACCAAAGCCCATTAGTACACAATTAGGTCTACCTATTTGAGTGCGATCTCTTGACCTATTTGAAGATAGTTACTATTCCAAGTGTTTAACCTATTGTGATAAGTCTGCACGTGTGAAAACCGTGGAGAATGGAAAAGGAAGAAAAAACAATCACATAAGAGACATCACAACTTTTATAGTGATTTAGTATTCACTCCGCGGTGAATCCTACTCCACTACCACCAATCCAGAGGATTTATCATTCACGATGCAAGTGAACACGAACGGGTGAATTCCTTCGCATGCACCATCCCTGCAGCTTCCGAGCCCAGAGCCCCGGCTCACTAGCGTGGGTACGTATGCTGGGTCTTCACTTTCTCAGCAGTCACTTTACAAGCCAAATCACAGACTCTTTCCACTGACGTCCAGAAGAGATATAAGAATAAGATTAAACTACAGATATCTAATTCTCTTTCGCATCAGGAAGCTGGGCATCATTCATGCCAAGCACACCACCTACATCTGTAATTTGTGCAACTTCAGGCAATTGTGTACTACATACCAAGATCGTGAGTAAGATTCTAGGAATTTGGCAGTAAGAGATGTCATATGTAATTCTATCGGATCTATAGCATGCACCCTTCAATTCCATTACTTAGACAAGGTACTACTAGTAGAAGAGTCAAACCCAAGTCGTGAGTACCGTTTTGTATATACTCTTGGGAGGATTTTGTAATAAATCAATTGGTCATCCAATTAGATCACTAATTAGTACCCGATCGATCACTCAATCCTAGCATCCATAAGTAGGTGCCCACAAGATTTTCGACGAGGGGTACTGGAATTAATGAAGATCCATATATACCAAATGATTCTCCCCCCCCCCCCCCCCGCGTAAATATATACCATTTCTAACTGGAGCCATGCATATATAGAATTGTTGAAGAGAGTGTTTAAGAAGACTCCCTAGAAATGCTCCTACCACTTGAAGGGCACCACTATGTAAAGTATGAGTAAGGTTTGTAGTACATCTGGGTTTGTTGCATATCCTGAGTTTGCAGTGATTTTTATTTTTTTTAAAAAAAAATTAACATGGTGCTCAAGTTATTTTAACTTATCGTGTGAGCCATGTTATCGTTAAATTGTTTAAAAAATAAAAAAATCAGATCAAATGAATAGTATCGAGTCTATTTTTTTTAATCAACTTATAAATAGTGATGTGACTTACACGGTATATTTGAGTTACTCAAGACTCACATCAAAAAAAATTCAAAAAAATTTAAATATCACTGTATGCACAACCAGAGTTACAACACCCGGGGTGTGCATCAAGTCTTACCCTACTACGCATATATGCATGGGCCTTGGCAGGCTGCAGGGGCGACGGCGCCGGTGGCTTCTATGGTCACTGGCGCAATTGCAGGCCTCGGGACAACAGCCTTCCCATCTTGAACACCTTCCTCTGGCTCGAAGTCAAGTGACTCATCATTATAGATCTCCCACCATTTGGCTATCAAAATCTTGATGTCCTCTCTGTCCATGTTGGCCTCTTTCCCCGTGTACCTCCATGGCTTGGAACCCTAAAGCAGCAAAAACGTGAAACAAGTATATGAGAAACACCAAGAACACTGGACTTTCAGTAAATGGGGTGCACATGATGGAGAGTATGTGACAAAGGGGTGGAGAGAGGTCCTCACAGCGGCGCAGTAGTGGAAAACTTTTACTTTGTAGAAGTCGAAGTTCTCCGGGTGGCGCCACAGCATGGCGAGGATAAGGTTGTAGTCCACGGGAAGCGGCACATAGATCTTCTCAAAGAAGATGTTCATGAAATCCTGCCAAGATCATATGAATTATTATTATTATTATTATTATTATTTGGTTAATTAGTCGTGCTTATTTATATATAGGTTTATAAGCTCATCTAGTCACCTGTAGTAGTATTATATATTAATTAAGTCGGCTACTTATGTCTAATCAAAACAACCCTAATATTACGTACAATGATCTCCATCAATCTTGCTTTGAGACACTCTAGAAATGAAAGGGTCACCATCTTAAGCTGCCGACGGAGCACTCAAGCGAGAGTGATGATTCGAGGAGTAGGTATACTTTACGACAATAAGATTAACACTACCAATCTTAAGAAATGGTGGGAAATTCATAGTGATCGAGCGAGTGAGGGCACAAACAATTAAAGAGCACAGAGATTAATGGTGTTGATCAATGGAAGCCAATTAATTAAACCCGCCGGCCACCCACCTGCTCGGCGAAAGGGGTGATGGGGATGGTGTGCAGGGCCTCGAGGATGCTGCTGCAGGTCAGGCGGCTGGGCTCGAAGACGAACATGCCGGAGTTGAAGTAGCGGGAAGGGGGGCTGCCCATCTCGGCCGGCCACGGCACCCGGTCGGGGCACTGCTGGCAGTAGCCCAGCTTGTACTGGGGGGAGTAGCTCCACGTCTTCTCGCAGAAGCAGTCCATCACGGCGTAGAAGTGCCCGTCGGGCGTGTCGAACAGGTGGTCGAGGTTGTCGAACACCTGGATGTCCGCGTCCAGGAACACCATCTTGCTGTAATCGTCGAACTGCGGCCATACATACATACATAATTAAGAGTAGCACGTACTAGGGTTAACTGTATATATATATATCCACATTTTTTGATCCTTGGCTGACCAATAAAGATTTCGGTGTTTAGATTATCAAATCTTATTAGTTACATACTTGATTAATTAACTTGGTAACAGGTTAATATTTACTACTGATCGATGGAATCATTTACGAAACCAACATCTCTTAATATTTATTAGAAGAGAAAGATCTAGAGAGAGAGAGAGTTATCATAGCGTTTGCCATCGATCATGCAAACAGTTCCTGCTTGATTAATTACCTCGAAGACCCGCATCTTGGAGTAGTTGATCACGTAGTAGGCCATGGCGAACTGGACCTGGTTCTCCGGCAGGCGGATGGGCTCGACCTCGCGGACCTCGCACCCCTGTTGCCGGAGGAGCCGACGATGCTCCTCCGGCACGTCGGGCAGGGCGGCCACCACCAGCGGGTACGCGCTCTTCACCTTGCGCAGGCCCTTCGCCAGCCCCACCACCCCCTTCACGTAGTCCCCCGCGCCGGCGAGGAACGTCACGTACCCTCTCTTAGGCGCCGCCGCCGGGAGCTTCCCGTTGCCGGAGCGGGCGCTGTCACACCGTTCCGTGGCCATGGCCGGGTGGGGGTCGGGTTGGGAGGGGTGGGGGATATGTGGAGGGAGGTGTGGATGCCGGAAACAATGCAGCTTCCGGCTTCAGCTTCAAATTAAGCCTCCCCAGTTTCATGAGGAGTGGCGGCTCTTCTCATATATATATATAGAGAGAGAGAGAGAGAGAGACTTCAATTCTAAAGGGGAATGCAAATGCATGCTGAATGAAACCCAAATTAATGAAGACCATGAAAGCTCTCCTAATTAACTTTGATTTGTGTTAAATTAACAAGATCTAGATAATCCAACCTTCTATGTCATCTGTCTTTTAATCATAATGCAAGAACTAATGAAGATAACAAAAGCGATAATAGAAAGAGTGGCATGTAAGCATATTTCTCTTCTTTCTATTGGCTGGGCACACTACGTACGTACGTACGTACACCACCAAAACGGCGAGAGCACTCCGTCCACAGGATATGTTCTTCTGATGAGAACGTGTGAATGAGGTGTGCCCGCAGCGTCGGCCTTATCACCAGAAACCCATATGGCTAGCAAGGCCTTCCTCAGTTCCTTGTGGATTCAGAGAAAGCGCCGTTACTGGTGGCAGTTCTTCCAATCTCCTTCTTTCTCTGACCTTTGCCACTGGATGTTCCAATTTTAAGTGGCCGGGAAGTCAATAGAATTGGTTTCTAAGAATGTGGTTTATGCTAAACAACTATACAGTACTCTTCTAAGTACGTACAAAATAGCTGATGTATGTGGCCTTTCTTGATTGGTTTAGTTATTGGTGATGTCGTGGCTTCCATCAAACTTATGGTTGCACTGCTTACACAAGTACACATGTACATATCAAACAGTTTATGAGACTCGGTAGTATTTGTTAATGTATAATTAATAAGGATTACCCAGTGGGATTGCTCTTTACAGCGCTGCCGTATATTGTGTTGCTTACACTAAGGGCTACTTTGATAAAGTTAATAATGATCCGGTAGGGTAGCTTATTCATCTCGGCCCTCTTTGATGTTCGAACACGGTTACTGTGTTCGACTCCGGGTAAAGGCAGTTGTGAGAGAGGAAGGTGGGCCCTTCTCTCACTTCGGTTAGCGCATGCCCCGACCAAGCCCCGACAATTCGATTGTCAAAGTGGGCCCTTAAGTATTGACTTTATTCGACTTTAGTAGCACTGCTCAAGTAGAGTGCGTTATTCGAGGTCGGGTAAGGTAAGTGCAAGTTAAGGCCGGGTAACCTGTTCGATCAAAATAGCTAAATAAGCTATCCGAGGTTTGGTATAGTAATTAAGGTTTTGTGAATTTCTTATTTATGACATTTTTAATTATTTTATCTATTTTATTTATTATTATTCTACGTATAGAATAAGAACTAGTTATTAAACTCGGTTAAACTTAACTCTGGGGTAGATAACTTACCCGAACTTATGCTAACCCATTATATCAAAGCGCCTCTAATAGTAGTATCACTTACTAGTCTTAAATTCAAATATGGAAACTATGAGTTTGTTCAACACGAGATTATGATGATTTTTCCCTGGAGAAGAACAAAAAGGCCGGGGAGACTTGGACAGAAGGCCAACGCCTCATCGTCGAACACCTTATCCCGGCAGTGAAGATTGATGTGCAGACCTGCTGCATGTGCAAATAAATACTGGGTTTTAAAAATACTGCATGGGAAAGACTTGATTAATTAGGACATATATATCCCTGTTTCACATTTCCGTACGTATGTTTTTTTCCCTTTGCCATCTGAAATAGAAGTGCACCAAGATATTCATCCATTTGAGATCGAAATACATAGATACGTTCTTTATTAATTTCTCCGTGGGAGTATGTGGTAAGAGGAGATAATGCATGCTTCAGGAGGGAAATTGCAAAGGAAAGCCCAGGCTTGTCAGGTACTGAGAAGAGAAAACTACCTCCCTGCCCAAATATTGATCATAGATAGTCAGGCCTAGAGTAATGGTCTAGGATGATAACCATGCCCTGCGTGAAAGTTTCTCACGTTATATTTTTTTGCTATCGCAAGGCATCAGAATACTTTTCCAAAAGGATTCTAACGAGCTCCTACCCCTTCTGTTTTAAAGACAAGGATTACAAAATATATGGCCATTTTGTGAGCATACGAGAAAGAGAAACACCGAGAAGAACGTCGATGAGGGCAACAAAATAAACATGTAACTGCAGAGGTGGTACGTGATAGGATGAACGGTGGGATGAGATTCGCGTATCCAGCTCCAATCAGTTGGGATTGGATAGATAAAATGATGATTATGAACATGATATAACATATGTTAATACATTTTACCTCAAGAGTGTTCCTCACTAACAAGAAACAACATTTCCAATAGTATGCAGTCCAAGAAAATTTATCTACAAAATGTCCAAGAATTTTGTGACCAGCGGCGGCTGGATTTCTCAGAAATTTTGCTATATTATTAGGTCTCTGTGATTGAAAAAAGGAAAAAGAATGGTCAAGTAAAATAAATAGAAACCGACTAACATGTATCTCAAACATCCGCTCAAATAACTCTACAAAACTGTACAAAACAGAGGCAGCAAAAAAAAGAAATATTAGTTGGACATTTAGACGGATAGGAAAGTTATCCGTCTAACGTGTTATTAGTCCATGCACTGGCGCACCAACCTCACACCGCAGTCTCTTTAAATGTTCTTATGTTCTTTTCCAAAAAATTATTTGTCATGCTTAACTTATTATTTGTCATCTTTAGAACTAAGGGTGACAAATATAAAAAAAGTTAATTTGTCACTCTTAATGTCAAAGGTGACAAATAACCAACTAAAGGTGACAAATAACTTTTTTACATTGCGAATGTGAATCTGTATAAGAAAAAGAGGGAAAGAATGGTGGAGTCCACGCAATGCATGTGTGGGCCAATGACGTAGAGGACTGGTAGTAAATCTACCCATCCTGCACCGGAAGAAAGCACTCCTTAAAAAAAAAAGACAGGAACCTTTGTCCACACTTGAACGGATCCCGTCCCTTGGAGGATACAACCTCAAAGTTCAAGCAAACTTTGGCTTCGGCTTCAGTTTCTTCACTCTAGAGTACAGGAAGACTCCAGCAAGCGCAATGCCAGTGCCTACAAAAGAACGGTCACTTATTAGAACAAAGCCTCAATGTTAGAAGGAACTGAGACGATGAAATATTACCAAGGGAGTTAATAGGGGAGACGGGGGTTCTGAAGAAGAGAACTGAGGATGCAATAACCACCACCCGCTTCACACAGTTTCCTACGGAGAGGGTGACCGGTGAAACGTATGCTAAGATCATATACGCGACCTGCCAGTAGTGATCAAACGCGTGAACACAACCTCCTAAAATGTAAATGAAAAAAAATCCACAGGTGGTATTGACATATCACAGAATCACACTATCTCGCTAGGACATTAACCATAACACACAAACGTAGCAGACTAGCACGATGACAAGAGTTTTGAGAACAAGTCTTCCATGTTAAGCCTCGATAGACGGTGTGCGCGTAACTATTGGGAGTCGGAAGGACCAGATCACGAGGTGTTAAAAAGCTCAAAGTGAAAAGAAGGCATAATAATAAAAAAGATAGTTTGATAATGGAGGAAAACCAAAATGTTACCCTTTCTTTTTTGTAATCTATTAGTGATGAATAAAGAAAACCAAAGTTAGAAACCAAGTCTGTGAAGTGGAGGCTGGGCATTGAAAAACAAATGGTGGGAATCGGCTAGGTCCCCTATAACTTGACAACCTTCAACCGTTAGTATTTTGCAGAAAACATTTATTGGATTGGGGGATTCACAAGGTTTAGTGCGTATTTACAGGATAGGACCACAACTATAAAGAATTCTACCAAAAGTTACATTAAGAAAGACTCACAATAACTGAAGACATCGGTTCAATTTTGCTCGTAGATAGTTTGATTAGAGGACCCTCGAATTTTGCCAATAATTTCTAACAGTGGTCCACATGTTTTTTGGACTTTTTGCAAAATAAGCTCCTTACCTGCTTATTTGCAAAACTGTCTATCTTATTTTCATATTACTTTTAAAAACCTTCTTATATCAATATAATGCCAAAAAATGTCCCTCTGGTTAACCTCTGTTCAAGTCTTCAAGATGCAAAGAATACTCTGTTTCCATCCAAATTATTAAAATTTTAGAGAAAAAACTTCTATAAAAAGAGATATTTTGATCGGCACATTGTGCTAGAGAGAGAGAGAGAGAGAGGGAGAGATCAAGGTTGGCCAGCTCAATAGACCGGATCGACTCGTTCTGGCCCAGATCTGATACGAGTCAGTCGAACTTAGATCAACTCAGGCTGATTCGGCCATCTTGGTCCAGCCTAAATATAGTATAAGTTGCCTGACTTGAACCAAGTTAGACTGAGTCAGCAAACCTTCCAAAAACATGGGCCGTAGCGTCAAGGCAATAAGGATCATGGGTAGGATGAACACCAGGGAAATAGAAAACTTTGAAATGACAAGATTTGAATAGAGACAGATGTTGCACCTGAGAAACTGATTTGCTTTATATTTAAAAGGAAGGTGATAGGCATGCAGTGACAACATTTCCTTAATCTAACTTTCTCTCGTGTTTCAAGCTGGTATGCTAGGTAATTTATCATGTAATTTATCATTGAAGCAACTATAGCTGACAAAAAGTTAAAAAGCAGGCTTGATATTGTTTAATGGAAGATTAGGACATCAGTGTTAAGTTGCAAGATCCGAGAAATTGGCAGTCCACCTCCCAGACATGCAGAGTCAGGGGTTTTAGGATGAGACAATCGTGTTGTTCACAAAACGGTATTCAAACATCTGCAACCAACTTGAACCTAAAAGGTTGAGAATAAAAACAGGTAATTCATCAGAAAGAAACAAAACTTACAAAAGTTTAAGAAAGCTCACCTGTTGATAAGCATGAAAACAGATGCCAGCCAGAAGGGATCTCATATATATCTCTCTGAGATTCAAACCCTGGGGTGGACAAAAGACAAAAATGTAAAATCAACATCAAAGCTGTTCTTTTCCACTACTTAAAAACAAGAAAAAGAGCAATATGTTTGCTTACCGCAGAAAGTAGGTAAGAAGGAGTAAATTTGACACCTTCCGCCAGGAGTGTCACAGGGGCCATCAGGATAAATGACATTATTGTTATTATTGAGAAGAGTGTAATGTTGTCCAGAGATTCCTGTTCAGAAAATTTTGGTGGCTCAGTTACAGAAATAAAAACTGTTTGCATACAGCAATGTTGTCTAGTTTTGATGCAAAGCAAAGTGTGGTTCTTATAATCAGGTTTAGCAAGATTCTTAAACAAATAACAAATAAAATTAGCTAGGTTATATCAAGTGTTTCAAAAGAAAAAGGAGGTAAATGCAGCAATCAATTTTCCAACATAAGCAACATTGTGTCCTTTGTAGCCATGCATCAGAAAAACAATGCTGACCTCTTTGTTCGCCATGATCTTCTTGCTGAAAACATTACGAGACTGGTTAGTCAGATTTGAGGCCATTGCACTCAAGAAACCGGCCCTGTTTGGCATTGCAGATCAATTTCCATGAGTGTGAGAAAAATAGTCCCAGTTGGTCAGACAAAAAGGATCACACAGAAGCTAGGTTTCGAATGTACGTTAAACATGACAAAATAAATTACCAGTTAAAAGACGCTTCAGTTAGTGAGGCCAATGCCACACCACCAACGATTGGTACCAGAGATAGCAAGACCAAGAATGATGGCATCTGTACCAAAAAATTTAATCAAAATCAATAAAATCGCAAAGCTCAATGCTACGCTCGTAAAATTCCATGGTCACACTAGACATGTAAATTCAGCTCGCAATAAGCTTAAAACCATTCAGATGTGGAAAAAAAAACATTGACTAACCCAGAAAGGAACAGGAGAATTTTGAACTCTCACATTGACACTGCCCCTTCTCCTCCAGTATATGTCACAATTAAAGCTCAAATATGTTTTTACTAACAGGAAAGGATGTCCTATGAAATGAGTAACTATCTTATATTCTTTATAGAAAAGCTCAAGTGTTTGAACCTTATGTATGTTCAAATAGTTGCAATATCTTCTATGAAGCCATCATGGAATGAAAAACAAGCACCAATTTATGAGTGAAGAATTATACATAACATGGTTTGTGCAATGAGTGCCTTGCATTGAATCACAACTTGACTCCGTTTTTCATATTTTTGATTCAGCATGAAGTGGGCAAACCTTGCTTGACAATCTGCATTACCTCATCCTTGTGATAGAGGATGAATAGCCAAGATAGAAAACTATCCTTAACAGTTTGCAGAACCTCATCCCCAAGATTCCTCAAGAGAAAAAAGAACTCATTCTCATGATGCAGGTTAAAAGTCTGTGATTAATAAAAAGTATCTGATGAATGAGAAGTCAATGTTACAAGCATACCTTCTTGACAAGGAAAGTGCAATAATGGTCAAATTAAGTACTCATAGTAGCAGAAATAAATAAGTATTAGAAAAGGCAAAATGTCCAGAGACTAACCTCCCCAAGGAACATTGCTGAGAGGAAAACTGAGAAGAATGGTTCCATAGCTTTGATAGTGTGTGTGAACGAGACTGCTACTTTGCCGAGACTTACATTAGTGAAAAGGTTGCCAAGTGTGTGCACAATAGCCAATGGCACAATTGCCAGAAGCTGAAAAGCAAATATCAAGCTTAAAACAATGAAAATTTTCAGGATACAGCAAAATAACACATCCTTGTTACAAAAAATTAACAAAGATATCAAAAAGGAAAGACCTGTGAGGAAGAGATCTTTGGTTTCTTTACTAAATTAGTTGCCCAGGCAAAAAGAACAAACAGAGTCCCCATTGCGAACTGTGCAGATGTAATTGTTATTGGGTATGGATAAGCCTTTAAAACCTGCCAAACAAAAATTAGTCAATTATGCCTGTCTCCTAAGACTCCTATACAAGATCTGTATATGCCAGTTATGATCTGTTTCCACATAATTCAGATTTGTGACCAAAACAAACTGGATCCAACAAAGAATAGTTCTGGTGTACTTTCATCCATAAAAGTTAAAGTAAACTACACACCTAAGCAAGGCATTTAACCATGGTATCTAGACTAGAAGTTTAATCATATGTTTAAAGAAAAGCTATGAATTATCAATCTTATACACATGCATTAAGTAATGGATCCAGACACAGACCTAAACACAGTTATGCCTTCCTACAAATAATATAGCACTGTGAGAAACACCTATTGTCAGTACAGTAAATTAAAGTGCATCAATTATCCTTCCTGATAAAAGAATGCCTCTCGGTGAAGAAAAAGCTAAATGAGTTTTTTGGACGATACTAAGCTATGTTACGTACATATGTAAATGAGTTTTAGGAGGATGTTAGGTTATGTTACATATATTTTAGTCAATCAGTTCATGGAATAACATTTTTGCAACAGATGTGATTGCATCCCAGTCCCACTTATACATTCATTTAGTGTCTAAGAAATTATCAAGTGGGGTTGCTTTGACACCAATCAAGCTAAAACATTAACCAAGCACGCTAGCAAATGTCATCACCTCCCACACTAACATTCTTGAGCATCAAAAATGCAGTTCTAAATGACTTTAAAATTCGAGACGCTTCATTTTTGTGTAATTGTCTGAGACAAACCTTGTAAGTGTGTTTACATGCAAGGACACATATGGCTATGTTCATGCATGCATTTGTATATATGCATTATAAGAGTGACATGGGGGCATGGTTTAAAAAACCAGCCAATTTGGACTGGAACTGGCCAGGCCAGGGCTGGTCAAATTCTGGGGGCCTGTTTTGTCCAAAAAATGCCTGAAAACTGGGACTGGGATACGAACCGGTCTGGACCAGTCCAGTTCCTAGAGCTTAAACCTTGCATGGGGAGAGGGTGAAGATTTTGGCTGTTGGAGTGGGGGGTGATGGGGGGGAGAGAGAGAGAGAGCGCTGTCAGAGGGAGAATGTCCTGTTCAATCCTACTTTTATCATAAAAAAACACCATGTAAGGAGGGGATGAAGTCTTCCAACTGGTGGGAACTAGAGAAAAAATTCCCTTTGAATCCACTTATAACCTTTGCCGTTACATCAGCTGGGATTCAGATTCCTCTTTCTTCCATATGCTCACGAAAAAAGTGGATTTGGTTCTCACCCCAGATTTCAGATAGGAGTCAATGGAAGTAATCATATGCCACATTGTATGCTGGGGAAGAAAACAGTGGTAGAAATGGGGATCAAGACCAAGAAGGAAGCAAGTGAGCTAGCTATTTTCTAGAACTAAACAATCAAGGAGAAAAATAAAAAAAGTGAAATGTCAATCTATCTATCATGATAAAAAAAAAAGTATATCTACCCATCATCACCCACCAGATTCCAAGTAGTTAGGGTCAAAGGCATGACAACTCTAAAATAGTGGTGGAAACGGGGACCAAGACCGAGAAAGACGCAAGTGAGACATCTACCTTTAGAACTAAAAAAAAAAGAGAGAGAGAGAGAAAAAGAAAAGGTGTGGTATCAAATGATCTATCAAATATAACCGTTTTTTTAAAAGAAAGGCATCTCTATCTACCATTTCACCAACCAAATTCTGAGTAGCTAGGGTCAGCCATGAATTCTCTCCCATCATCAGCTCTATCATACATCATGTTTACATTTAGCATGCCTAATTTTATGTCACAATGCAACCATCATCAGCAGCAGCAGAATGATTTATCACAACAGACTGACAAGGATATGAAAATTCTAACCTCTAGAGCCTTGGGCAAGTTCCCACTAGTGGTGCAGACTCCAACCAAGGGTCCCACGTCCTCATCACAAGCCAAAGTATGGCAGGGGAGGACTACCCTGGGAAAGAGATGAAATATCTAGGAAACCATAAATAAGGACACTAGGAAAGCTAGAATGATGCAAAAAAAAAGCCAGTGAGAATAAGCTCAGCTAGCTATTCACAATCTGGAACTTTAATATAGGAAATTTTGTCATCATTCCTCCACTCCTAATAAACATAATGCAACAAATTTGGGGCAGATAGAAGCAAACCCATTTGAACATGTAAAAACACATGCTATCATCAACACTCGATAAACAGATCATAAAAGGAAACATCACAGCCAGCGAAACAAAATCCAACCACTACAAGGGACTGCGAAAGCCCATGATATAGAATTAAGATTTCGTAAAAGGTCTCTCAGAGATCCAACTAACGAAAATAAAAATAAAAATGGCCAAGCAAAACCACGCAACAAAGGTGTTAGCCGCCTCTAAGACACATGAGCCTTCCACATCCAGTGTGCAAATAGCACGAGACTAAATTTACACGTCATTAATAAGACAGTAGATTTCATCCTGACGACGATAAGAAAAAACGTAACGGTCAAAACAGCGACCAACAAGAGAAACAACAGACGGGACGCTACTTCCGGAATCATCGGAGAAGAAGACGAAGAGAAGTACCTGCTTGTTGTAGATGTTGAAATAGATGTTGAAGAGGATCCAAAGCACGAAAAGGACCCCGAGATGCAGTGTCTGCATCAAACCATCACCAGCAGGCTTCGCCGCCGCCGCCGCCGCCGCCGCAAAGCTGCTCTCCCCCGCGCTCTCCGGCACCGAAGCGGCACGGACCTTGAACTCCTCATTCCCGCGGTCCGACACGGGGGGCTGCAAAGGCCCCCAGCTCCGGATGCCGGAGGAGGAGCAGGAGACCGGCGAAGACAGGGGCGATCTAGGAGGGGCGACGCCGGAGAGGCCACGTATCGGGCTGCGGCGGGGACGCCTCGGCGCGGGGGATAAGGCGACGGCGCCGGATCTGGTGCCGGGGGTCGCGCACCGCCTCGGGGCGGCGGCCCCGGGCTTGACGAAGGCGGGGGTCGCGGGCGAGAGGCCGAGCGCTGCGCCCTCCATCTCCGCCCGCCAGAGAAAACGCAGCGTCCGCGAGAGCGACCCCCGACAGAGAGAAAGGAGGGAGGGAAGGGGGGTGCAATTTAAAGAGGGGCCTCGAATTGAAAACTAAATGCGGAAAATTTAAAAAAAATCTTCATCTTCTAGGTGCATGTGCATCGCATGGGGAACGTACCCTGCGACTTCGTTATCTGCTTTGGATGTCTTTGGTTATCGAGCAATCTTATTAGTGGGAGTTTTTTGCATATATATTTTTATAAAATTTATTATTATCAAATATATGTATCATTTAAACATATTATCATAAATACCTTCTAAATATTCTGAAGGATTATGATTATATTCTCGTCGTAACTTCTGTGTATTTAATCAAAATTAAATATTAGTTAGATAATAAAATATCTAACTTACTCTTAGTTAATGAAATAAAAAATTAATGTGCTTTATATATATATATATATGTATCTCTCTAAAAAATTTTATTATCAAATATATTATTTATTTAAACATGTTATCATAAATACCTTCTGAATAGATATAAATGTTGTAGTTATATCCCTGTGATTTATTGTCATCGACGAGAGATGAATATTCCGTGAAATATATCGCGTGACACTGTTAAAGTGTACGAAATATCCAAAACACCCTTAACGCGAGAGAGACATAACCCTCCCTCCCCTTCCCCCTCCCACCTCTGATCAATCCCCCCTCTTCTCCCTACTACTCCGACGAGACCCCCCCCTCCCACCGTCGTTGAGCCCCCCCCCCTTCCACCGTCGGCATTCCCCTCCTCCACCTCCCTACTCCGCCGCCCCCCCCCCCCTCCCACCACCAACAAAGACCCCTCTCCACCTCTTGCTCCTATGTGGGTGGGAGTTGCCAGCCCCCTCCACCTCCTGCTCCACCCCCACCCCTCCCACCGTCGGCAACCCCCCTCCACCTTATGCTCTGTCGCCCCCCCTCCACCTCCTACTCTGTCCCCCCCTTCCACCGCTGACGAGGCCCCCCTCTCCCTGCTAGTGCCCTGGCCCTCCCCCCACTCCCCCTCTTGACTAGGATTTCAGCCAAGAGAGAGGATAACTATATTTTTTATTTTTTATTTTATTTACTAAGAGTAGATTGAGTATTTTATTTTTTAACTCATATTTAACACGGGTTAAATATACGGGAGTTACGGTGAGGACATAATCACGACCATTCGAGATATTTGGATGGTATTCATGTTAATGTGTCTAAATAAGTGATATATTTGATAATAAAAAATTTTAGATAGATATATATGTAAAAAATATTTAAAATTATTTTAGATATTTCACATATCTTAAGTCTGTTAGATGATATATTTAGTAGAATATTCGCCTTCTGGTGACGGTAATAAATCACGTGGACATAATCATAATACTTACACCTATTTAGAGAATATTCATGATAATATATTTAAATGAGGGATATATTAGATAATAAAATTTTTTAGAGAGATATATATTAAAAAACTCTTTTAATTATTCAATCGTAAAATGGAGTGACTCGAGATGAAGTCAGTTTCTAATTTAAATTTAGTTCTTTTGAATTTAGGAGCAGCTAGTTTAAATTTATCTATTTTAATTGTGTGATTTTAAAATTAGTTGATAAAACTATGATAAATAAAAGTGTAACATCGTAAAAATGAGATTGGAACTTGGAAGCCATTTTCCAGATAAGAAAAATGAGATTGGAAGTAGGTGAGTCATGTGAAAGGATGAAACTCACCACTTTTAAGTACTTTGATGACTTGAAGATTTTAAAAATATTAGACTTCACTAAATTAAAAGAGACATATATAATTAAGTTCACGCGGTCAATTCTACAAAATAAACAAGGGTTTTTATTTGACGGGTTTCGGTAAAATAGGTAGATTAGGATGGGTTTTCTTAATATCCAAGGAATTTAGGGGCCTAAACCTAAAAAATTAAATAAAATGAAAAAAATATACCTTCCTAACTAAGTATAACGGTTTAAGCCTATTTAATAACATCTCAGGAGTGATATGGAGTTAGATTAAAGGTAGACTAACTCAACCTGCTTAAAGTAATCTAGAATTAATCTATTTTTAATTTGATATGATGATAATTAATGTAGGAACAAGGAGGTGAGTTAACTTATTTTTAATCTAGTATGATTTGATAAGTAGTAGTTTAACCTAATAATGATGACATATAAAATATTATATTTACATACCTTTTAAAAAATTTTAATATATCTCTCGTTCCCTCTCTCTACCTCTCTCCCCACCCCTCTCTCTCTAGCCACTCTCTATCTCTCACACATATTAATTACTAGTTTTAGTTACTATTCATCTTTAAAAATTTTAATTTATTTTAATTTTAAATTATTTTAAAATATGTTACATATTAAATATATCATAAAATATTTTTTTATAAATAACATCATTAATATTTTTGATAAACAACATCAATACTCTCACTAATTAAAATTTAAAAATCAAAAACGACATTAATTACAAGTGTAAGTTACCGTTCATCTTAAAAAATATTTTATTTTAATTTTAAATATTCTTAATATATTCTATAAATTAGATATATCATGAAAATAAATTTTTGATAAAATATCATTAATCTCACTAATTAAAATTTAAAATTCATAAATATTTTTTAAAAATACTATTTATCTTAATATATATATATTAACTCATAAAATTTTTAAATAAATTGTATATGATAAATATATTATTATCATAATAAATTTGCTCGTAACATTAATGTGAGAGAGAGAACGGGAGAGAGAGGAGAGAGAGTGTGAGAGAGAGCGCATCGAAGAGAGAGAGGGGGTGAGTACGTGTGTGAGAGAGAGAGTGTGCATTCATTAGGTGTGTGAGAGAGAGAGAGGGTGCATTAATTAAGTGTGTGAGAGAAAGAGAGAGAAAAGAGAGTGAGTTGGTGTGTGAGAGAGAGAGGGTGAGAGCATTAATTATAATATGAGAGAGAGAGAGAGATAATCAGGACACACGGTAACTCACCTCGGACGGTGGGTTACGTAACTATGGGATAACATGTAGTTATCCTATTCGTAAATCCGATTAAATATAACCCGAAATCAAAGTAAAACAAATTAGATTTGGATTAATTTCAGGTTACCTCGGGGGTAAACCCGCATCCAAAGACAACCCAGCCTAGTTGTCCAAGACGCAATCTTTGTCTCGTAGCATCATGCCATAACATCTCGTGAGTTCTTTCTCCAACACGTATGCGTATCAATACGCATAAACTTTGGAAAGGGAGATCGGCCCCTTTGATGGGGTTAGGTAAACGTTACGCAAGGTGACAAAAGCCCGAACCAGGGGGCCGCCGGGAAGTTCCGTGGAATCTTCGGGTGGTGAGATTCGCGCGTTCTAACGAATTTCTCGCGGAGTGCCGAAGGTGCAAGTCCGTGATCCATAAACATCGGCACTCTTACTTTCCAAACATAAACAAATAAAAAAAATCTTCAGTCCTTTTGACCTGCTAAGCCGTTAGATGGAACCTGTAACCGATCCAGAGCGTCCATTCTTCTTGATGGCCGTATTGCCTAGTGAGGCCCATTAGAGAAATGCTGTGGGGTCATTTTTTGTCATATTTTCCTCACCGTCCTATGTAAATGAATTTAATGTCAATGTTCTTTAAGATCTAGATCATCAAACTTAAATTATTCACTTCGACTTATGAATTAATTTTATATATTATAAAATATATTATCATTATACCAAGATGAACTCAAGTCGGGATATAGTAGGCTCTGATTCGATTTTTTTTAAAAGACTTAATTGGGTTCAATTGGATAACTTGGTCTGAGTTGGTTTGAATTAGGTTGGCCATGATTTGTCGGATCGTTTGGCGCGACTGTGTCATTTTTTTGAGATATTATATGGTACGATATGATATCGTATTAAAATGAAAATATTTTTTTAATTTCCAATGATAATAAATTAGCTTTTTAAAATATCATTTTATAAATATCCAACCCCTTTCTTCTTCCCACCCCCATCCCTCTCTTTGCAACTAACCCTAGACGTCTCCTCCCCCTTTCTTCTCCCCTCCACCCCCTTCTCCAACCCGTTGGAGGATGACAACGACACTGGCCACCTCGTTGGATGGCATTGACCACCCCGCCACTCTCCCTCGTGCCGTCGGACAACACCGGTCCTCCCCCGTTCTTCTCCCCCCCATCCCCTTCCCCAACCCGTCGGAGGATGCCAACGGCACTGGCCACCTCATTAGACGATGCGGGTCACCCCGTCGGACAATGTACGTAGATGACGTTGGCCACCCCGTCGCTCTCTCTCGCACTACCAGACGATGCTGACCCTTCCCCTTTCTTCGTTCGATAACCCGGTTGTAAACTCTCAAATTTACAAATTTTTTATTAATCACTTTTTATAATTTTATCATTTAAGTCAGAAATGTTGAATAATTAAATAAAGAGTTGGAAGGAATTAAAATTAGATGATAAAAGACTTAGATGATACAATTAAATAAAAAGATAGGCGATCAGATGATAACTTATACGATGGAACTTGGATGGAAGTGAACTTAGACAGAGTCAGATTTAGACGAAAGAAGAAAAGTTAGATAATAGAAGATAGACGGAAGGGAATAAATTAGACAGAGGGGGAGGAGTTGGATGATAGCCCTTAGAGTGGACGATGCAGTATCCAAATAAAGAAAGTATATGATAGATCATCTAAGTCAGAAAAATTAGACAATGCGGGAAGAGTAAGTGATAAGGTGAAAACTTAGATGAGGATGTGAAAGTTGAAAATTAGACAATAGACTTAGATGATGCAAAGACAAAAGACTTAAACAACATAGAAATTAGGCAATAGGACGATGGCCTTACTAGAAAACTTAGAAGGTAGCAACATAGACATTGACCAGAAGGAGACAAAAGTAGACAATATATGTAGACAAAGTCAGAGTTGGACGATAAACATAGATAATGCAAAAATGAACAAAAGACTTACGTCTTACAAAATTAGATGATCAATTTTAAGCTCTAGAATATGGACGATAGACAAATAATACCAAAATTTAACCTACAAAATCTTAAGAGGATTTAGATAATGAGAAATTAAATAATGGATCGTATGATTTGGAGAATCAGATGAAAAGATATCTGTCAGGGGTCAGAGATGAGTGACGAGAGTTAGTGATGTGTGACAGACGTGGAGTCCAAGTGTTAGTGGTTGCAATAGGTGGA
Source organism: Amorphophallus konjac (assembly GCA_022559845.1). Lineage (NCBI taxonomy): Eukaryota > Viridiplantae > Streptophyta > Magnoliopsida > Alismatales > Araceae > Amorphophallus > Amorphophallus konjac. The sequence continues at coordinate 15,080,037 of CM040124.1, forward strand.
AGGAAGTTTATGCTAGGTGGAGAGTAGTTTTAGACGGGTGGAGCGTGCCTCACGAGCACGTGGAGAGCACAAGGGAGTTAATAGAAGTATTTCAATTTTTTCCATTGAAGAGATGATGAGAACGACCTATTCAAATCCTTATTTTTTTTTTATCTCTCTTGTGACTCATTTCTATCGTAAGCACCCAGACTTAGGGTAAATTTGTTTTCGATCATTGGTAGGGATTGTGAGATTCTAATGATTAAAATCCCGTGATCTCAACCAAATGAATTAGAGTGTCTCGACTTATGGACTGCGTGGATTTTTAAAAAAAGGAGAGAGAAAGACACGTGGGGAAGGGAGATAAATAATTCCCAAAAGCTCCTCCTATGGACCTTCTGGGTAGATTTAGAGGTTCATCAAGTGTTTAAATAGCCATTTAATACCCATCCACCATTTAACCAGCATGTTAATGCCTATTTTAAACTCCCACCGACCATTTATCCCACTTTAAACTCCCACCAACACTTTAATCCCACCAACATTTATTGTAAGTTAAAGTGAGGATTGGAGGACGGGAGAGGTGGGAGAGGCGTGAGATTTTTTCTTTCAAAAATTCATGACAACGTGACAGTTGTACTGTGCATGGATTTTTTCTAAACATCCCACCCCAATGATCTAAAACAAACAATCCCTTGGAGCCAGAAGGTCACTAAGAGTAGCAGAGGAGGAGAAGGAGAATGAAATCCTTAGAGCATGAGGACGTCTAGGAGTTTCTGCAAGGATCAGGGAGGCTTAGAGGAGAGATATTGGACGTTGGAAGTCTTAACAGTACAGGTAGGCATGTGATAAAATAGAAGAATGTTATTATTTACTATTGGTGTTTTGACTGTATCTTCGTATTTAAGCTTAAACCGTTGCATGGGAAGTTGTAATTACTGACTATAAGATGTTCTGATAAAGAAATAATTAAGACAACAACATCCATTCCTCCCACCCGCCAAAATAATAATGCATAGTTAGAATCCCAGTTTTTGCATATTAGTTAGAGTATATACAACTTGATTATTATTATTTGTTTTTATGATCAGCCATAAGTCTTATATACCACATTGTCATCAGTTTATTTAATCTCATGGAAGTTATATAAAAGAAAGTGTAACTAAACATAAACATGAAATCTTGTAACCAGTCACAAGCTATGCATTAAGAAAGAGCTACCTAAAGTAAAAAGGTATCCAGATGAAAGGGTTACCTAGTAAAAAAGATTACTTGGATCAAAAGTTCCGACATGAAGTCACTCAGGGCCACTTTGGTAACGGGTTAAGTCGGGTTAGGGTGAATTAACTGGAGTTAAGTGAGTTATTCCTTGTTTGATATTTTTTTTCTTAACCCGAGTCGGATAATGTTAAAGTGGATTAACTCATTCCACACAAATAGATGGAATGAGTTAATCCAACCCGGTTAGGGTTAGGGGTCGGGTGGGCCACCCCGGGTAGGTCACCCGCCCCTAACCTAACCTGTTACCAAAGTGACCCTCAGAGTGTGAAGCCGCCACTACATACGGGGCCCGGAAAGCTTTATATGACTAAGCTATACTTAAACCTGATAATTACTACTGCGCCAACAATAGATAAATACGATCTAAGGTGTAAGACTGTTTTTATGACTTACCGTACGTGTTCAACCATTTGATGTTCTGATACATTATGCAAGCTATTCTGTGATCTGAAATATGTAGTCATCCATCTAAAACGATGAGATGTGATAATATGTCTAATATGCCTGCATGTAAATGCTATAAAGTTCTATGATCATTTCCTTGGCTTAAGTATACGTATAATACTTATGAGAGCATTACGAACTTATTGCACGAGGCTACAAAAGTAATTACGATATGTTAAGCATGTTTATAGTTTTGATGCCTACCGAGACTTTGAACTCACAGATGCAGTTAAACAGTTTTTCAAGAGATTAGTAATGTATGGGCTCCGACAAGAGATCAGTTGGAGGAGAATCTTAGGAGGTTAGTGATGAAAATGTATGGGCTGCAAACTAATTATATGATTTGTGATAGTGTCATTTCTTATAATATCTCATTCTCATTTATAATAATAGTGACAATTCTTCATTGTGTTTATTATGTCTTCATGATTTGAATGTAATGAGGTTTCTGAATCTTTGCTACGATGACTGGATCATAATGAGATTATGATAATGAGATCAGTCATTTAGATGCACATGTTCTAAATATTCATAGTCATAAGATATTCAAGAAGAAACAGTGAAGATCCGGATAGACTAACACGCATGATACTTATTCATATGATAGGTATGACTATTCTCATAGTCATCAGTGTGGTGACACTTAAGTACACGTGGGGACTCTCATTAGTGAAATGAGTATACTGAACTGACTCGATCTAAAATCCATGAATGCTAATCATACTAATTGTCAATAATCAAGGTATTATATTGTTTAAATAGCACAATTGGATCTTAGACCTAAGTTACTAAAGATGTCTTGCTTAAAGACTATTGGGTATTTGATTATTGACTTATGGACTTTAATTTAGTGATCATATACACTTAGTTATTCAGACTCAGTGGAACTCTTGCATAGTCAATTAGTTTATCAACAAGAGATTATTCCCTCTCATTATGATATAAGAGAGAGAATGTCCTACATATCTGTACTCAGAAATCCCTGGCCAAAGTATGGAGTTCACTATGAAAATGAGAGTTTTCTATTAAAAATTTTGGAGTACAGAGTTCAATTGAGTAAGGACATAATAGGGTTTGACAGTATCACCATACCCTAGTCCCAGTAGGGACATTATATAAATGAAGATCTATAACTGTGTGGAATCTATATATAGAAAGGTTCCATTGTGGGTTGTTTATCCCCAGTGTCATTTGGGATCACAAGGTGTTGCTTGATACCTTTCGTGATTGAAAATCATGTTAATTCTATTAATGGATAATAGGTTGTGTTTATTAAGTTAAGAAGAGTTCTTAACTTAATAGACTGAAAATCAAACATACATTTGGGCCTAGAAGGTCACACACAATAGAGTAGTGGATAGACTGAGATGAATGGACTTTATAAATAGTCGTTGGATTTTTATAAAAAATGCTAAAAGTCTATAAATATACACCGAATGGCTAAACCCTGGGCCAAGCTCCTCTACTTAGCCCTGGCCGCTCTCTCTCCTCTTTCACTCTCCTAAGGGGACCCATTTCCTCTCTCTCTCTCTTCACAGCGGATGGTGATATTGAGGTCTGGTTGGTGTCTAGAGATCGCGGAGGAAATCTCATCTACATCTAGTGCTCGTGTGGATACAATTAGAGGCTGGACACTTGGATGGCCCGTGACTCTGAGATCCACTTCTCATTCGTCTTTACTTTTTTTGGAGATTCTCGATTCCACAAAGGTAAAGAATTATTTTTCACACCACGAGATTTTTCATATTTGATCGCTTTTGAAAAATTGACAACGATATGCATACGAGATTTCGTGATCTTCCACTATTTCTTTGATCGAAACTTTACAGTTAAGAGTTGATCTAGAGGACGAGTAAGTTTCTAGTTCTTTTGTTATAATCTAATCGATATTTTGGAGTATCAATGCATGAGACGTGGACATTATGTATTCTAATCAGAGGAACGCATAGTTTTATGTGAAATATTTATGGAGATTTTATATTTTGTGGTTACGATATGATTGTGTTTTCGAAACTGAGGATGGCAAGGCCATGAGTGCGTTGCGAATCGTCCAGACTCACAACAAGAGAGAGAGAGAGAGAGAACGGTGGCCATCTCTAGACCTGAATATAAGATCCAAGGAAGGGGGCGTCGCACCGATATTGTACCACGTGCGTGCCGACGTATTGGTATCCTCTTGCTATGATCCGGCATAGCCTATGCCAGCCATGCCAAATCGATTCGACAAACTACGGGACTAACCCATTCGGTATCAAGATAAATCTAGGCCAATCTATCCCAATGAATCCACGAACCTTGTATTTGATTAACTAAGAATGAAAATTTGATATTTTACATGGAAAGGAGGATACATGTATGGAAAGGAGGATACATGTGAAATTAACCCAAGTATTTTTATTAGTTAGATTTCGTTACTTTTTAATCAAGATTACGAAATATTTTCAACTGGTAAATTTTTAAAAATTGAAATCATATCTCGGTCCACTGTTCAATTTTCATTAAAATTTAAGTTACTCCAACACGTCCAACGAAAAACATAATGGCCTCGCATTGACCTCCACCTACGAAACACTGGCACGTGTGGCTCTTCTGTGGCTCGCCCGAGACGATTTGGAGAACGTTCACATAAATGGCTCGTGACTCGGACAACACTCTAACCTCCACCCACAAATGGAGATTTGCGGGGTCATTAATCTATACGTTATCCACTCGTTGGCTTCTAGTTCCTTTTGTTCTTATTTTATTTTAGGATCAGGTTAGCACTTGTCTCGACTCACTTTCTACATATTAATTAAATACTATTCGATTAATACTTTATTTTTTTTGTTATAAAATTTGTTGCCATGTACCGGCATATGCATTTCTTGCTAAAACGAAGTCATAAGTTCAATTTTTTAATAATTCTAGGTAATCCTTTAGGACAAAAAAATGGTTTGATCAGCATAGCATATTTTTAACCAAATAATAATTTTTTTGTTTCTTTTCTGGTTTTCAAAATACGTCCTTTGGCGGTAGACGAGATTTTAGCTTCAAGCGCGGTGAATATATCGCTACAATATTGGAGAATGGGGAGTAGCCGCGACGCGTGTCCAGGTTCAATGTATGTTGACTAGATGGACCGTAGCCACGACTGGCCCCTGACTTGTTTAATGTCATAAAGAAGACAGTTAATCAAACCAATATAGTATGTAATCCCGTTGAAACCATACGTATCCAACTTGGTTTCAAATTTCCACGTAATATCAGCCAAAAGTGAGCATGATGTATGATATAATGATATTATGATGTCATAAAACTTTAAAAAAACATGTAATATGTCATGGTTAAATTTTGTGTCACCCACCTTCAAAATATACTATCATCTTTCCTAGTAAAATATCACATAAATCATCATTATTAATAAAAAATTTCACAAATATCACTAAATGACGAAATTACCCTCGGGATTGGTGTGAGTAGATCGGGGTTGATATGTATGTTGGGGACATTTTCATCATTTAGTGACATTAGTGAAAGTTTTAGTTGATAAAAACAATATATATCTGTTATTTGATAATTATAAATAATAATTGTGATATTTTACATGTAAGAAAAGTATATATGAAATTAACCCAATTTGTTATATGTATTACATTAACCTAAAAGCATAGTCTGACGTGGGTTATTAAATTTGGTCACATGTAGAGATTGGATCTGATAGGTGTTGAAATGCAAGTTGCATAGACAAAGACCAATGAAATTTCAGACTTGGGCATCATACCTTCGCATAAGACATATTATACTAAATTTATAGTTTAAAAGCTGTGTCTTTTCGGCATTACTAGTATTTCAAATGTGACAATCGATCTTCAAATTATTATTTTAGCTAGAGAAATAATCTGAATAGTTTTTTCGCATACTACTTTTCAAATGACAAAGATTTCGAATATTCATTAACACTTATCAAAATAACGTTTGATCTAACACATGGCATATCAAGATTTGTGATGAACATATAATACATTGACCATTCTCCAATTCTTTCCTATCTTAATAGATTTCACAAGCATATAAAGTGGCTGGACATAATTTTATTGCGTGTCTGGGAGCACTTTTTTTAAAAAAAAATCTATCTCAAAAATTATGAAATATTAATTTTTAACTTAATTTTTAAAATCGATACAAATGAGTCAGTGTGTGTTTGGGAAAAATATTATAAATTTTAAATTTTAGATATACATGTTTGGAGAGCCCCCCTTTCTTCTCCTGTTCTTGTCCCCCACGGTCGTAGCCTCCAACGGGCCGCTGCGCACGACCCTCCTCGGCTTCCTTTTTCCCTTCGCTGTGAGCATCGCCCTCCCTGCAACCTCGCCCCTTGAAGGTTGCTCTCGTCGAGTCCAGAAACCGCCATAGGAACTCCACCCTCCTCCCGAACCCCGCTGCAAGGCCCCCGCCGTTCCCGCCGCAAGGGAGGCTGCCAGCTCATCGTCGGCGCCGTCGTGCCACAACGGATGGAGCCGGAACTGGGCACAAATGACTAGAGTCTCGTCCCAGTTGTCGGCCGGAGGTTACCAGACTGTTGGAGCCAGGGCCTGGGCTCGGTCAATCTTGAGGTTGATGGACTTGGCATAGAGGAGGAGGTGGGAGGAGTAGTCGTACCTCGGTGGCACCGCGGCGAAGGGGGCAGGAGGGCCGTCGTCTCCAGGGGCCACAGTGGTGATGCGGATGAGTGCGGGTGTCCTGCTCGACAACGGGGTCAGGGCCTCGAGTAGCGTCGGCCATTGGACCCCGTGACAGATGCCGATGTCAACGATGTGGAGCTTCGTGGGCTGTTGGGCAGAAGAGGCAAGAGGGTCCAAGCACGCGGCCTAGAGGATGGAGGCGTTGGTGAGGGAATTGGGGAAGGCGAACCACGAACTGACCTCCTGGAACCTGATTGGGGCTGACCTGAAGAGCCTCGGCTCCGTCGACACAAACGTGCAGGTGGCTCCCCACCTACTGTTCATGGCGGAGATACTCATCCCAAACCCACGTGGGATTTCGTCCATTTTGCATGCAGAGAGGTGCTAGGTGAGGGCACGGAGGCCGCCCTCCCATGCCACCCTTCCCTTTGCTGCAAGCGCCGCCATCCTCTGCCAACCCGTCGTCCTGTGCGAGCCAGGCCCCTACTCGCTGCTGGACCGCCCCTTCCCTGCCCTCCACGGCCAGCCTGACGCCTCTGCCCTAGCCCTCCGCCACCACCGGCCATTGCCCTCTTCTTCCTTCTGTCACTCTGTTACATTAATGGCCTCTAACCGCGGTAGTGGCCAAGATGAAGCTGGGGTGGGGAATGGAGGAAACGTACATGGGGGGAGAAGCTCACACGAGGAGCGGAGAGAGGGGGGTTGGGGGGCACGTGCGGGTGAGTTTTGAGCAAGGCTGTCAATGGACTTGGCTGACCAGACAGGTTCACGAGCCTGAACCGAAATCGGGCCCGCAAGATCTCTACCGTGAGTTATTAATCGAGTCTAAAAGTTCAACCCGATTAGACTCATAGATCGTGTTCGGACTTTAAATTTGACTCGCGGGCCGATTTGGTCCATTCTTTTTTTTCTTCGTTCAGATTTTAAAAATTTTTAGTTAAAATTATGTTATTTTACTTAATTAAAAATTTTAAAACTCTATTTTTATATAAATTATATAATTAATATCAAAGTTTTAATTAAGTTAGTGAGATCATAAATTTTATATTATTAAATATATTATTTTTTATTTAAATTTTCGGGTCGGTCCGAATCTTAGTCGAATTTTATAATTTTTTAATAATATCAGACTCGACCCAACCCGATCCGACATACCTCGGGCCCAGATCAGACTCGAACTTTAATATTGATAAGTCGGGTCTATATCAGGCCGACTTAAATCTGACCCATGTCCGACCTATTAATAGCCCTAATTTTGAGTCGTAATTTCTCTCTAAAAAAATGTCAGAACTTATTTTTATTTCAAAATAAGTTATAACTGCACGGGATAAAATTAAGGAGACCTTACCAAACGTGGTCAAGTGAGCTTTTTAATCTTAGTTTTTATTTTAAGAGAGAAAAAGTAAAAAAATACAACCGAACACCCCATTATATCTTTTTAATGTAAATTTTTATCAACATATTTTTTTATGACCCAAACCGAATTGCTTTGCATATGTTCATTCTAACAGAGTTAACATTTTTCCCTTAGTAATGACAATAAATATGATTACCCATTTACCATAACGTCAAACTTTTCTTAAAAGTTAAAAGTCACATTCATCGCCAAATATAAACGTACGACAAAAAAATATGAGATTTTTGTATATAAACCACAGTTAGAATAAAAATGACAGATTTATCATTCGTACACTTCCATTCACACGCACATCATTTAAAACGTTGATGAAAAAAAGACCACGGAATCATCTTTTTGCACTTTTTCTATATGCAAGGACACCACCTAACAATGCAGAAATGATAAATGTTAACTATGTTTATGTGAAAGAAATCCAAAAAAAAACTTAATTAGAACAAGAAAAAAATCAAAAAAATTCTGAATTAGAACAAGAATATCTAACAATGCAGAAATGATAAATCTTAACTATGTTTATGTGAAAAAAATCCAAAAAAAAATCTTAATTAGAACAAGAAAAAAATTAAAAAAAATCTGAATTAGAACAAGAATATCGCCTACCAGAATTCCATTTATTTTGTACTCTTCTGATGGTCCCCTCTCCTTTTGTTGGTCAATGGGTGGCACCCAACTTGGATTGTTCCAGCCACCGAGTTGGAACAAACTAGATTGGACCTTGATGTTATTTTGGATGATAAAAATGCATACTGCTACCATTATCATGGATCCTTCTCTCATTTAACCTAGATTTGGTCAAGGGCCAAATATTACATACATGTAGAGGATGGAAATGTCCATAAATGTTGACCACAAGTGATGAGTTAGGATACAAAAGGGATTTTTACATATATATCCCCATAAAATTTAATTTTATTAAATATACTTCTCATCTGAGTATATTATAATGAATATCTTCGAAATATAGATAATGTTATGATAAATGTGAGTTAAAGAATAAAATTTTTGAATATATACTCTTATTAAATTTGATTTTGTCAAATATATCTTAAATCTAACGACCATAGATGATATAATTCATAAAATATTCTCCTCCCGTCGGCCACGGTAAACTAAAAGATATAACCGCAACATTTCTATCTAAAGGAAAGATAGTCATAATAATATGCTCAGACGAAGAATCTATTTGACAAAACTAGATTTCATAGGAGCATATATATGTAAAAATCCCGGTACAAAAATAACATGCTTCTTCGCAGAGAGCAAGTTCCATCCAGGCAAAGATGTGGATGCCCGTTTCGTTTAAAAAAAGGAAAGAGAGAAGTCAGAAGAACAACAGTGTGACCTCTGACTCACAGGATAGCCAGACATGCACCACTGCCTAAAGACACGTTTGTTTCGTCGTAAAACATTTTAAAAGTCCGTAATTATTTTATTTTACAAAGTTTTCTAATTGTTTGTTTGATCGTAAGATAGTATAAATGGACTCACGGTCGACACAAAAATTTTTATTTATTTATTTATTTACGGTCCGTATCCACCGGAAATCACGAATGAACGAGAAAAAATAGTTGAAATCACAATTAATCAACGAAAAATATTTTTATTTTACGGTCATAGTTCCCGTTTTAAAGTTAGAGAAATACTCTGGTTTTAAAACCGGGCGGCTCTAAAACGGGAGGATTACGTCAAAACAAACAACACCGAGAAGGAATCTTCCTCTGTCTTACGAGGATCTCCCATTTCTCTTGCAAACAATGAACGTACCTGAATAGTAGAAAAAACAAAACTGCTACTAAAATCAAAAGAACAAAAAAAACATAAAAAGGTGCGACAAAAAGTGCAGTATAACAGCATTCCTCTTAAAAATTTAAGAGTATATAACAGCATTTCGTCTTAAAAGTTTCAAGAGATTGGTGGCACAGCGGTCCAAAACATGGGAATGACATTGTGATGGAACAGCAAAGTGAATGGCAGATGTAAAACATAATGTAAGGATTTCATGATACAAGCAGCATCAGATGCCATTCTATACGGGTCTACTTCGATTCGGTGAAGCGAAAAAGGAGGGAGAAGAACAATGTACCATGATGATTCCCCTCCTCCAACCCCTCCTCCAATGCTTCCAATTCCACATGCTTGGCAGCTAAGACATGTAAACCTGCACACTAGCAGTCTTCCGAGATTGACAGACAGGGCAGATATCAATAAACCCCTCGCAATCCTTGCACAGACACAGATGCCTGCAAGGCAAGAGCAGCATAGATATCTCCTTGCTCCCACAGGCCTTGCATGCCATTTGTCCTAAAGTGGGTTTATTGGGGATGCCGTTAAGAAATGCGTTGGGGCTGTAAGAAGAGGCCGCATCATCGACTTCGCTGTCGCCACATCCTTCTTTAGCCTGACCTGCACCCTGGGCTATGGCCTGCTTGAGGTTGTTCTTCAGTACATTAACCACAGACTCATTGTAACGAGCTCTGTAATGCCAAGTCTGGGCTTCCATAGCCACTTGCTTTATCCTTTCACTGAGCTCCTTGTTTCTCCTATTCACATTCTCTATTTCAAGTTCCTTTTCCCTTAGCTTTCTGCCTATTCCTTTCTCGATGGTGCTCAGGAAAGAAGCCATGTGCCTTTGTTTCATCTCTCTCATGCCTTTAGTTATGTGCTCCTCCTGTAGACAGGGAATATAAATATATATATATATTGTTGATGCACTATTCCCGCATAGCCGGCATGAATACATGTAGCATGCATATTCTATAATGAAAAAGAATGACTCTCATTAGACTCTCCATTCTGTGGACCAACGCTTTTAAAAGTCCTAGGTGAGTGTGAGGCTGTACACACCTTATACCTAGACAACAGCCTACACCGAAGGCAGATGCCTGACGCCCAAGACGTATTTTTATATATTTCATTGGCATTTTTTATTTTATTGCACTTAATTCAATCAATGTTCATATGTGCTGATGTATCAATGTGGCTAAATGTCAGTAAATTAGAGACAGAACAATAGATTATATACTACAAAGATTAACAAAGACTTAAAAATCATACTCAAAGGCACTAAGGAGTTCCGCCCTAAAAGAATTTGAACTCACTGCAAAATAGAATTACAAACTCATAATCAAAGATACACTAACGAACAACAATATTACACTCGATTGTAACAATTACCAAACAAGAACTGAAGAAGGGCTTGTCGGTGTATCTGGAAATAAAGGATTAGTTGGAATGACTAACATGGTGTCTAATTCACCTCTTTAAACTTTGACGGAAACAAAAATGTAAATGCAGATACATTAATGCATTTATAAAATTTACGTAAGCACTAATATGTAACCTGCTGAAAATTTCAATTATAAGCTGGACTAAGATCATCTTAAGTCATGCACCTGCAGCAAAACTGTATGCAAAAGCACGAGATATAAATCAATATTTTATAAAGCAATCAGCACCTGCAATCTGATGTAATGGTCAAACTCTTCCTTCTGACGATCAATTTCACTCTTCAAGTTGTCACCAAGAGACATGATTATGGGTAGTGGGGGATACTGCCACTTGCAGAGGTAACAGAGGAGTTCCGTTCGTCGTCATCATATGATAGTCTAAGCCCTGTGGAAACAGCATTTGGATTTAGGATGCTTGCAGACCTTTCAGCCTCTTCTTGACAGATATTATTCAAGGAAATTTGAAGCTTTTGCTGCCCTAAAATATCCTCCGCCTCTTTGCTTCTTTTGCTCGGCAGACTCAGAGCATGAATGTCTTCATTCCCCATATACTTTACTGGATTGACATTCATTCCAGAAGGAACTGCACAACGGATCACAAAGCTGCATCAATAACATGCCATAAATAAAATGCATGTGCCAATGCACTGGAGAAAATGGCTACTCATATGTAATAAGAAATCTGTAAAGCACATTAAACAATGGTTTGAGTTGAACCTTCCCAAAAAAAAACAATAATTCAAGTCAAAAGAGAGCACCATGCTCCCCTTTAAAGGGAGTTAGTGAAGCCACAAATATAACACAAAAAAGTCAAATGAGCAAAGATGGAATGGAGGTTAGATCCGAGTCCCCAATGGTCGATTGACAATCATAAACCTCATTCCAATAATTTGGGAAAAGCTCTATGCCTATGTTTCATATCAGAATAAGGCAGGATAAGTCTAAATTATTGAAACTTTAACAATTGAACTTGTTTGTTTCACTTTGAGAAAAATATGGTGATGGGAATAAGTTATCCTTATCCCCCTTTTTTAATTCTTATTTCTGTTTTTAAGTTTTGGGGCATAAATAAACTTAGGGTTAAACTCGTTGTTCTCATTCATAAGCTCATTGCTATCCTAAGCACCTAATCCCATCCCCGGACCAAGGTTTTCCGTGTAATATTAGTTCCGTCTCAGAAAAGCAGAAGAGGAGATTTCGGAGAGATTTTGGAAAAATCTTGGGAGATCGGGTTCGGTGATTTCGTGAAATTTTTTCATATATATAGCCTATTTCTAAGAAAATACTATTTTTTTCTACTAACCACTCAATTTCACAAACATGTTTTTCTAATTGACAACTCAATTTTATAAAATGAAGAGTAATGATAGCAATAACAAATCCATTCACATGCACCAATGTTAATATACATCAAAAGTTACACCAAAAAGATATACATAAAATGATACATGAATCACAAACTAAAGAATCCATCAAAAATAATCAAAAATTGTACATGTATCTTTGTCTTCCCCCTTCTCTGTCTCCCTCTCTCTTAGACAAAGAGAAGGGGGAGAGAGAACGAAATGGAGAGAGAAACAGAGGGAGAGGGTGGGAGACAGGGAGAGAGAGAGGGTAAGAGAGTCCGAGGAAGAGTGTCATAGAGGGAGAGACGGAGAGAGTCTGGGAGAGAGGGAGAGACAAAGAGAGACTAGGGAGAGAGAGAGCTCAAGGGGGCTGAGGTAGAGAGACAGGGAGAGAGGAAGGAAGAAATCGGGGGGTGGAGAAGAGAAGATCTTGGTCTCGGGGGATTCGTTTCTCGCGACCTTTGGAGAGAGAGATCTCAGAGAGATCTCGGACATCTCGTAAGAGATGGCAAACCATGTCCCGAACTAACATTAAAATGAAAATGAGAGTATTTGTCCAAGAGAGATATACCCATTCTCATTTATGTTATCCTGACACCAAACATGGCCAAAGATGCCAGAGAGATCCAAGGATTAATGAGAGATAATTAAACTTACCTTGTTTCCTTATGGGCGCCAAAATCCTAGCTAAACTGCTTTGGCAACTTTTTATCAGATACAAAAAAAGGCCAGTTAAAAATTCTCAAAACTCAGATGGCTGGCATTAACTCACCATTTATGTTGTGTAGTTTAAGTTCCTATTCCAGAATTGATAAAATTTAAAGCAAATTTCTTAAAAAGAGTTTTGATCATCCAGGGTTTGATTGCCAATGAAAGATTTTATCCTTTTTTGGGCGGGGGGGATGATGATGACAGAGAGCAAGTCAAGCAAAATCATGCCCAAGCCAAGGGAAGGAGAGTGAATACTGAATACAGCAAGAGTTGATAAGAAGTCATGTGATCATCCTGGGTCCAAATATCAAACAAGCGGAAAATCCAGATATGACCAAAATAAAAACCGAGAAGTTATCAGTTTAGGGGGGTATATGTTCCTATTCCCCCAATTTTGTTTTAGGTGATGCACTATTTACTGACCCCAGGAATCCATCGGTTTAGGTGCGGTAAAAGTTCTATACACATGCTTTTGTTCTAGGCAAAGCAATACTCTCAGTAAATCAACATGTTCACATTGTCCTCACTGCATGGATTATCATTTAAGAAAATTACATTCTGATATGAGCAATGACACATCAACGAAAGAGGAAACTAAAGAACAATCCTCAAAGCAAACATCAATTGCTGATTCAGACTGGCTATTATAAAAGTTTCTTGATAGACATATATGGATAATGCAACCATAGGTATGAACTAGTGCAGATGATCTCATTCAGATGACCAATAATCTGTCGGTTCCAAATGAAGGCCACAAGCCAATTGACCGTTAAATTAACAATTAAATGAAGCACATGTAACGCTTATCCTGCATTTACATTCTAGGTCTGGCATCCATGTGAATGTGGCCTCCTTTTCAAGTCTAGGAACATAGCATGATATGCCGATTGATTCAATTAATTGATGCACTGAAACATCATGTATCGTGACAACAAAAGTGATTTCACTTTGGCATGGGCACCTGAGAAGAAATGAACGTATTGATGAGGGATGAACAGTCGGAAACTTCACATACTTCCTAGGAAGGAAGAGGATTGATAAAGTGTGAAATGTAAGAATTGAGGTACCCAGAGATACAACATGCATTATGCATGTGCTGCATACTTGCTATTCACAGACACCATTCATGTTTTTTCTGATTTTATATATATATATATATATATATATATATATATGTTTTGGACTACATTCAGGAGGAATCCAACCACCACGGGTATGCCATGGCCCCAGAGAATTGTCTTATGTCGGGATTTGTACACTCATCTAGGATCCCCCATCCATGGAGAGAGCTCTGTCTCTATTATGATCCAAGAATTGCCTACAGCAACAGATGCATAGGAGATTTAGTAGCTGCAACATGAAATGTACATTCATTGTGGCACTATAAAATTCAGAATTAACAGGAATTCAAGATTCAGTCCCCTGCTATCATTGAGCAATGAAAATGAGAGCAAATTTTCTGTCATTGTTGAACCTTCTTATCTATTTGGTATCAGTATAAACTGCATTTATTCATGGGAACTAGCTGGTTTGGGCCTGAAGCAATCATGAATAAAAAATACAAGTATGGAGTCTCAAATATTAAAATTCGTAATTAATGGCAATTGCCCCAACCCAACTCAATAAAGGACATGGCACTCAGTCAGGCAAAAGCTGAAAAATATCTCGTATGTACTTGCCCTATTTTCTCCATGGCCCAATCATTAACTTGCTACACAGGATTATTACCATAGTAGTCAAGGCAGTGCCTAGGTGCCACCTAGGCAACCAGGCACTGGAGCACCTTTTCAGGGCCCAAAAAGGTGCTCGCCTGGGAGCCTTGGGCCGTCTGGCTCAACCCTAAATCCAAGCTCGCCCTACCTGGGTGCCTTGGGCTGCCTGGCCAGTGCATAGCCTATAACACCCCCACATTTTTTTTGAGTTTGGCGGCTCCGCCCCCATAGCAACCACCTGGCAAGGGTGGGCGCTGCCCCAGCCATGGCTAGGTCAAGCCCCAGACACTCCTCCAATCTCTCTCTCTGCGCCCTCTCTCTCAATTTTTAATATTAAAATGTATAAATTTTCAAGTATCTTAGTCCAGTTTTATTTTTTTCTCCCTCCCCTTCCAGCTTTCCTCTTTTTCCCCTTTTCTTCTCCTTTTCGCCTACTTCATGTGTTTTCTTTACTTTAGTGTCAGTCAGACCCCCAATACTATTCACATGCTAGAAATAGCAGGCACATACTCTCTCCCTCCCCCCTCTCTCTCTTATGAACTTGCTGCCTAGGCGCCGCGTAAGCACTTAGGCACTTGGGGGAGACGGACCCAAGCTCACCTTGGGTCGCTTTGTCGCCTTGACAACTATGATTATTACAGACAGCTAACGCCTGCCACTTTCACTCAAAAGTCCCAAGAATCATCTTTTGCTGCTTCGATGGTGAGAAAGGTTATACAGAGATAATATTCACCTTTTTCCCACATATTGTTGTGGATAGAGGTGTGCACAGTTCGGTTTTGAGGATAGTTTCCCCAAACCAAGTGAACCAAACAGATTATTGAAACATGAATCAAACCAAAAAATTTGCTTTGGTTCAATTCAATCCAAACTATTAAAAGATTTATGAAACCCATGAGAAGATGCACCTGCACTGGGGGCTAGTTTCCTTTTTATAAAGCTCTCCCATTCCCTGCATCTTTTTTTTCTTTCAATGTGGGACTATTGTCCCAACATGCCCACCCCAGCACTGGTGTGCAAGCTAGATGGCTGGGCGCAACATTAGTCCCATACTGGAAGTTTAAAAAGCTCCCTATGTTTCATAAGAACTGTTCTTGAATATTAACTAAAAAGACTCGGGATGGCTAGTTCGTGCTTTGTGCTTTCACTTTCTCCATCTCAAACATTGATCATAGTATTATGGTCTTATATGCATTAACTAAGATGGTTGATAAGTAATTTCAGTTTAGTCGGTTTTGCCTCAGGTTCAAAAATTTTGAAAGTGAACTGAACCAAACAGGTGCCTAAACTGGACTGAATTGGCTGGTTCGGTTTAGTTTTTCGGGTTGAACCAAAAAATGTACAGCCCTACTTGTGGAAACAAATAGTTCTAAGCTTCTTATACAAACTACCATCATAGAATAAAAATGAGTATGTGACGGTATGTGATTGGAGGTTTCTAGGACTAACTTGAATGGCATGTATGAGTACAGAAGGTGATCATGAATGACTACTGATCTGCTCTCTGGCCCATCATAAGGATCCTCTAATCATGCATCTGTACCCGAAAACGAACAAATGTGTCATGTGGTGAGTTCTCTCTCCACTTGCAAATTTGAAAAAGACATGAGAAGTGAGAAGGGGGAAAAAATTAAATGTGGTCTAGAGACAGTCACCACGAGAGGAAGTGGGGTTGGATAGCCCGGATGGCATCAGACACGAGGGGTGGAAAGTGGAGAGTGAAGGAGGCAACAGGTGCAAAGGTGATGTTTAGGGAGAAGGGGCCAGCAGTTCTCCCCTGAAAAGTGGCATTTTGTGCTCGTAAACAAAATAATTGACACAGGAAGAATACTTTTCCTAGACACATCATGTGATTGACCTTTACATTTGTCTTACAGTTGTAACCTACCTTCTACATTTTTTTATTTGACAAAATTCCTGTAAATGAAACCTAAGTTGGTAGTATCAAAAGGAATTTTCTTCCATTTTGGAAAGGCGATCATTCAATAAAAATAGTTTCAAAAGGAATGCAATGAATGAAGCTAGAGGTGTCTCCATAGTACATTCCAAAAAAAAGAGGTGTGTTCAATCGTCAGTCCATGACTTCCCCAGTTAGATGGATTGGAATAGCCCATAACAAAGTATTGTGAAAGCTGTCAATCCATGACTTCCAAAAAGAGAGGTGTGTCCTTCATTTCTACTTTGTGGTAGAATTTGGAAGGTAAAAGCTCCATTAAAGGTGAAAGCTTCCATGCAGCAGGGCTACTTTTTCTAGACACATCATGTGATTGACCTTTACATTTGTCTTACAGTTGTAACCTACCTTCTACATTTTTTTTATTTGACAAAATTCCTGTAAATGAAACCTAAATTGGTAGTATCAAAAGGAATTTTCTTCCATTTTGGAAAGGCGATCATTCAATAAAAATAGTTTCAAAAGGAATGCAATGAATGAAGCTAGAGGTGTGTCCATAGTACATTCCAAAAAAAGAGAGGTGTGTTCAATCGTCAATCCATGACTTCCCCAGTTAGATGGATTGGAATAGCTCATAACAAAGTATTGTGAAAGTTGTCAATCCATGACTTCCAAAAAGAGAGGTGTGTCCTTCATTTCTACTTTGTGGTAGAATTTGGAAGGTAAAAGCTCCATTAAAGGTGAAAGCTTCCATGCAGCAGGGCTGCAAATGGGTCGGAATTGAATGCAGAATCCACATATTCATATTCCAATAAAAAGTCAAGGTTCTGATTCCCATAAAGTCGGAACATATTGATACCGATTTGTTCCGATTTCGATAACAGAACCGTTTCCAATAAGAATCGGAATATTAGCTCTCTTTGGAAATTTATATTTAAAAAGTGTTTGCTTTATACATTATTGCAATTTCAAACTCACTTTAGAGGAAAAAAAACAAAATTGTCTAATGGGGCTACCTTCTTAACTCATCAAAATATTTAGGACTAGCTTCAAACTAAAAAGTGTACACTTTGTAAAAGGATTCGATAATAAAAAATATATATATTAGAATCATGAATCGGGAATAGGATATGGAAATCTTATTGGCATATCGGATTCCAATAGTTGAGCAGTGACATTTTATGCATCTGAAACTTATAAAAATAATTGGAATCAGGTCGGAATTTTGCACTTTTAGGTTCCATTTGCAGTCCTATGTGGCTTTTATCACAAAGGCACATTGTTACAAAGCTGTAAAGACAGAAATGGGCTAGTGGATGTAATGATTTGTGTACCTTCTGCGGCAAACAATCTGAATCTGTGGATAATTTCTTTTTCCAATGTGATTTTAGAATACAAATCTGGGAGATTTTTTGAAGCCTGACAGGGCTGTCATTCAACTTCTCCTCAGTGGAAGAGATGTGGGATTTCTTCAAGGGATTGAAGATACGAATGGGCAATAAAGAAAAAATGAGGATTAGGTCCATGTTCCCCCACGCAATACATTGGAGCCTTCGAAAGTCTCGGAATGATGTCCTATTTTATGAAATAAAATTTTACATTGAGAATTTATGCCTTCACAGCCTTACTCTTCTTTACAGTTCGTCTAGATTAAATTTGCGTACTTCTGTCCATACTTGGAAGAGAGTTATTCATGCCATGTAACACTTTTTTTAATATTTTTTATTTTCTTTTAGATGGCAGAGAAACCTCTCTTCGGCACCTACAATTGTATTACCTTTTTATTAATACAATGATGGTGAAATCCACTACTATTCTTAAAAAAGGTATTGTGAAAATCCATTTAAGATTTTTGAATATTATTGCATGCATAGAACATCCTGATATATTGGCAAGAGAGCATTCTTAACCACTGAGCAGCTATATCTGCAGAAAACCATCTAAGATGAGACATGAGATGATATAGGCATCACACATTTGCAATCATCAAAACATGCAAGAATATATTAATAAAACTATCACTCACAGTTTCCAAACAACTGCAGCTGTGTCGATGCATTAGAATCATATTGAAACTGATTTTCCCCCAAGAAAACAGGAAACACTGGATTGCCATTGTCGCCACCAAACATCTTCCTGAAAACTCCAACAATTAAAGTAGTAATTCACCATAAATGATGGTCATCCAACACCCACAAGAAAATAACAGTACACTCTCGAGAACGCAAAACATCCTGGGATAAAATTCATTTACTACAGATTAAATGAAATGACCTGAAACATTACAGAATTCAGTACAGTCCAAGTCTGTAACACTTTACTGATCTAAACCTTACTACCTTTTCTTTCTTCTTTTTTTTTTTAAAGGGTCCCAACCTGCGTTGTCAGTTGGCACATAATGCAGATTCAAGTCTCATCTAACAAGTTCGGCACAAAGCAGAAACCTTTGGCTGGAAAGCTCTCCAATTCAGTTCTTCCAATCTCAACATTTCACATAGACAACCAGAAGACACCATCAAAAGTCATGGGCCTATGCACCAAAAGATGCAACAACGATAAAGGGGGAGAAAGGATACTCAAGGTACACATGAAGCGACCTGACACTGCATCGTTGCAACATCAACCCCGTTTAAAACCGCTGCTTCAACTTTCTCGTTCAACGTTTCTGCCGATAGAACCAAAAAGAATAAACTTCACTACAACCCACATACCATTTCCAAACAATCACCAATGCTCCTGAAAAATGAACACTCCAGGGCCCCAAATGCCTCACAAATCGGTGAACAGCAAAAAACCCATGATTGTATTGGCACAACAGACGGCACAAAACAAATATGAACCAACAAAAATCACAATCATCTGCCGCCTTGACGTTCCAATCCTTCCACATAAAGGGGAAAACTAGGCCCTAATCGCTGACCCACCCACCAACGTCTCGAATCGCAATACTGGGCACTGAGTAGGGAAAAAATTAAGACAAAGAAGACAAAGACAAAACAAAGGAATAGAGGAATCGTCTCTGGAGCGCATGCGAACGCGAACGGAGCGAAGCATCCAGATAATGGCGCATCCCTACCTCAAGGTCTCCTCGATAAGGCGATCTGGTCGAGGCCTCCCGCACCCAATCCAAGATCAAAAATCTGCCAGCAACAACAGAGAAAAAAATCCCTCGTGAGATCGCGCAGGGAAATACACAGCCAAAAGGTCAGGTTTTTAATGCTCTTCGCACACTTCCTTCGGTCTCCCATCGGTTACACCGGCGTCGTTCCCCTTTTAGCTTATTATAATAAAATATAATTAAGAAATAAGAAGTTGGGTTTTTTAAAATGGTCCCTATGTAACTAAAAATTGAACATCCTTTTCGTGTTTAATTACAAGTGTCGAGAAAATGATTCTTCTTATTTTCGGAATAATATATGTAGCCTGATTTCCTATCTACTTTAAATTCTTATATTCTTTATATTAGTATGTATGCTATTACGACTTCATCGTATTCTAATAGAGATTTTTACGTATATGTATTCGTATAAAGTTTGATTTTGTCAAATATATCTCTTATTTGAGTATATTATCATGAATATACTTTATTTAGATAGAAATATTATGCTTATATTCCTATAATTTACTGTCGTCGACGGAGTAGAATATTCTGTGAAATATATCATCTACTGTCGTTATATTTAAGATATATTTGATAAAATTAAACTTTACATGATTATATATATATAAATCTTACTCTTTAACTCGCACTTAACTTGGGTTAAACACACGAGAGTTACGATGAAGACATAATCGTGATATTATCTATATTTTGATGATATTCATGATAATATACTCTGATGAAAGCTATATTTGACAAAATTGAACTTTCTAAGAGTATATATGTAAAAGCCTCTTTCTAATATTACCCCACTTTGATATTTTTGACCAATGTTTGACAAACCAAGACAGGACAGGACCGTCCCAGCCATATACCGATATGTGAGACGTAATGGGGACGATATATATATTATTTTAATTTATTTATATTGAATTCATTTTGAAACATCATTTTTATTCATTTTTAATATAATTATTTTAAAAAAAGATTTCAGAAGATGACAAGAGATAGGATTTGAAATTTTGAACAGTGGACAATAATTTAAACAGCACATCACTTAACCAACTAAGGTAGTAGAGTATTTAAGTTATATTATATTATAACTAATATATATAATATATTTTTTATGTCTCGATACACAACGATATTAACCCGTACCATCTCGTCTCAGGCCGTGACCGAGACGATCGGTCCGACCGAGACGGCAAACCCTACTTTTGATAATAATACAAAATGTAAAGCTTTGGATGGATATACAAGAGAATACACAACTTCCAATGGGTACATGTGCCATGAGATTAAATAAGGATCCAAATTTTTTTCTCTTAATTCACTTCAGGGTTTGTCGACTCGCACGACCCGGTCGACCCGGTCTCGACGCGGGACGGGTCGGGCGGGCCGCCCAGCGACCCGGTCCGCTCTCTCGACAAGTCACGCGATTTTTTAATTTTTTTAAATTTTAAATTTAGTTTTAAAAAATAAAATTGTAATAAAGTTTTATTTAAAGATTAAATGTTATATACATTTAATAATATTAGAATGTACAGTTACTTTTTTATGATAATAGATCTATATTAAATTACACACAATTAATTATATAAAATTAACATATTACACCTCTTAATTAAACATCCAATGCTAATTGATAAAAAAAACTCACTAAATATGTTAAAGTAAACATAGACGTAATAATGACATCATTCAACTCCAATCATGAAGTATAAAATATAAAACTCACTCATCTGAGTCATCTGTGAATCCCGAATCCCAATCAGAATCAGATACACGACACTGATGACACGTATAATCTAACTCTATCATAGTAGGTGGAAGTACACGTGGATGAAACTGAAAATATGTATTCATATGCACAAATGAATTTAGGTAATAAATGTAAATTCAATATACAATATTTTATATAAATAGCATTTAATGAAAAGCATATCATTATTTCTGCAACATGCAAAATTATATGTTAAAAAATCTAAATTTTTTTCTACGATATCTTAAACTAAAATCATTATTTATTACATAGTAATTACAATCTACATCTACAAATTTTGTTATTACTAAATTTTAACTAAAACAATAAGCTTAATTCTACGACATGTAAAAATGAATACACTATTTAATACATCTATATTAAATCTTATATTTTTTAACAAATTAAATTTTATATAGAATCATCTAATACAAATTAAAATTATTTGTAACATAATACAATTAAATGAATTACATAATACATCAAAAATAAATCTTAAAAAACTAACAAAATATAAAAAATTTTAACTAATAAAATTTAATTTATTTAAATAAAAAATTTAATTAAAATTTGTTAATCCCCCTCTCCCGCACCCCCACCGGCGGCAGACGCCCAGACTGCCCCCCCTCCCTCCCCCACCTCTGGCGCCCCCCCTACAGCCCACACGGCCCCCCCTCCCTCCCCCACCTCCGGCGCCCCCCCCTACGGCTAGATCCGGCCCGATCAACACTCCACCGCCTCCATTTAACAACAAAAACAAAAAATTTAAATCACCTACCTCCGATCGCCGCTCCTCGCCGCCCAGAGCCGCCATCCCCCGCTCTGACCGCCGTCCAATGCTGCTACACCGCCGCTCGCCGGTGGGAGGGATGGAGGCAGAAATGATCCATCCGGCCCGTTAAATGTGCGAACCGTCCCGACTCGCACGTACCAAATCGGGCCTACCTCGGACCGATCCGATACGCGACGGGATGCACGGGACCATGCGGTCCAGTGCGTCCCGGCCACGACCCCCAACCCGTGCGACCTGTCGCCCGCCTGAGTCGAGTCAGGTCGTGCGGATCGATGTAGGTCAGGACGGGTCGGCAAACCCTGATTCACTTACAATAGAGTTAAAGAAAGGATACATGACCGTGGACCTACGTATAATCATGGTTCGTCTGATCGCACCTTATCTGTGCATGCCTTATTCTGTGCCTAATTAACCTTGTCAGCAAAAAATCAGCACTCCAGCAAGTATCGATATAATGTGATTTAATATCTTTTATTTTAATATATAAATTTATTTTTAATTAAAATTTTATTCTACATGGCACCCTATGTTATCATACCATATCATATTATAATAGGATTAAATTTATCATGGGAGGTATCCATATTCCATAATATAAGAACATCTAGATTCTGAGAATATACGTAATTACCTCTTGAGTTATTGAGGAAAGGAACTAAAAAAGAGCGTTAAGATAAATTTGAGAACCATGATGGTTAATCCTTAAAGTATACACGTGTATAGGGGTTGATATTAGAAACGCCCCGATAAGTTTCCTCGGAAAGACGGAGCTGCCCCTCGTGCCGGTGTCCAATTTGGGGATCACCCTCCCCCTTTTTTTTCTTTTTTTAGGGCAGTGTCGGAATCAAAAATTTGTGATCTCCCTTCATGTTTATAATCTCTTGTCGGTCTTTATTGTTTTTAAAATTTTCCTGATTAATGTGCTCATGGCACGTATTCACGTAAGGACGGAGGGGGGGGCGCGCGGAAGAGCTGGTGGACATCGCACGTGATACATGGGAGTCACGTGAGGGTTATAACTTTGGCCTCTTCAATTGCTTTGCACCCCCCTTCTTTTTTTTTCAATAAAGAAATCATTGATTTGTATCACACGTCGTTAAATTAAATAAAAATATTTTGTGTACGATGATTGTATGAATATCACAAAATCAGATTCTTAGTAGACGAAGAGTTTAACCGATGGTTCTGCTCCAATTGAAGAATGTGATGGAATTCGAAAGAAAGAGTATAAGGAATCGGGTGAAAGTCTGAGCCCCATTTTGTTTCAGGGTTATCTTTAGGTTAACTCTTTTTAAAATTAGAATTGAACTCATTTTGATTGGGTGGAGATAGATTTAGATGATCGAGTTACAAATAACTTAATTCGGATAAACTCAAATTAACTTATCCCATCTCCACGAGTGGGTTAAGTTAATTCGGTGCACAACTCAGATAAATAAGAATAAAAGTGAGTTAACTTAACCCACTTAACTCAATCTGTGTTGAAATTAATCCCCGACTAAAATGGGGCTAAAAGATTAACACGAGGTGGTGGTTGGATGTAGGAAGAAAAGATGTGGCCTTTCTAAGTAAGATTATAAATATGAAGATAGATTAAAATAGTGAGAGAAGATTTATGTTGCCGATTCTAAATAAAGGAGAAAAAATTAATGGTGATCATGTATGAGCATTAACAGACAATCACCGTGGATTTGGTGTGGACGTGGACAAACAAAGGTTGGCCAGTTCCAAAGGGAGATTTTGTTTCTCCATTGTCGGTGAATAGTGGATTACGTGTGGATTTGGCAAGTGAGTTTGACAAATGGAGACAACAATAATTTTTTGCGAGCAAGCGTCGATTCGAGCAAACAAAGTAGTGTGTGACTGCTCAAGTGTAAGTATTTTAGATGAAAGGTTCAAAATGCATCTCTCTCTCTCTCTCTATATATATATATTGAGATTGGAGAGGTTAATCCCTTAGGGCCAGGTTTGACGTCGGAATAATGTTGCGCTAATTTCTCATCCGAGGAGAGAGAAATGTGGAGAGCTCACACTCTCTCCTCACATGCAGAACTCTTATCTGAGGTCGGATACCGTGTTCGACTTTATGAGGTCTAACACGGTAACCCCGTTCGATAAACAAACCAACCATGGTCAATCGAATGGGATAAAGATTGAATGGCTAATTCGCGGAGTGGAGCATTCGACTCATGGGGCTCAAAGGAGAAAACTCAGATTTTCTCACATTTCAGACGTCAATTTGAGTGCTTTATTCCAAATCTTATCAAAGTCGAGTAGAGTAAAACCGACTGAACTGTCATGATGTTCCGCATGTTCTAATATCAAAGCGGGTCTAAATAAATAGACCGTAAAGAGTGACCTTTTTAAGAACCCGTCTATCATTTTATCAAATATGTATGATAGGCATGTTCAATTCATATGTAGCTCGAGTATGTCTGTTGTTCACTTAATCTTTAAAGTCCTCTAAGCCCTCCCCAGGTTACAGCCCTACGTCTTGGTGTACGTTTTTGCACGTTATCTCTCCAAGGTCAGTTTTTGTTTGTTTGTTTTTTGTCTATAGTCCATACCATGATCCTGTTTCTACGTTTGGGTTTGAAGAAAATCGAAACCAGATCTTATAAAATGATCTCATAAAATTCTGATACAGCTACCCTCAAGTGACATGCTCCAAAGACTACGATATCCGGGTATCCGTACACCAAGGAACTCACACGGTTATGTTCAAGCGATAATTGCAGGCATGGCATGTTTCAAAGGGTGTATACACATCAAAAACGTCAACTTTTTTTTTTGGGTCATAAAAGGATGTTTCATTCAATCCATATAAATTTTACAAACATGGAGATGACAGAAAGCTAAGACCATAACAAGTAAGCAAATCTCGGCCAAAACGAGCATCCAAGTGGGGAAACTGAGGGAGGGACCGAAGAGGGTAAGAAAAACTGGCTGACAGGGGATGGGGGCAAGCGAGGGGTCAAGGGGGATAAGAAGGTGAAGGTTTCAGGAGTGTACAAATAAAAATGGGGAAGAGTAACAAACACTTGCTCCACCACTTTGGGCTTATTCCCCCGGCCCCCCCCCCACACCTTTTCCTTTTAAAGAAAGCTGATGACGTGGGCCCCACATCAACTCCACTTTGACCTGAGATCCACGCCACCGAGAAGATTTTGCATCTAAGAAAAAAAATCGCACGAACAATGTTAGTTAAAACATTTGCACTGTTCATGCGGTTTTTTCTCCAAGTAAATGGGCGCCTGGGGCCCACTCCAAGGTGGGGGGACCTTGGGCCCAACTCAAAAGTTTTTTTTTAAAAAAAATAAAAAAATGGGGGTGTAGCAAGTGTTCTTGAATTAGGGAATGAAGGAATCCAGAGAGGAGGGAGTTGGAAGGGATAGCCAAGGCCAAAAGAGGACAATAATGCCTTGGGAAAGGAGGGAGATGGGGAACAGATCGAAACCTAATAAGATGAGGAGGTGGTGAAGGATGGGAATGGTGGCGGTGAGGTGGAGGTGAAGGTGTTGGAGAGGTGGCACCGGGGAAAGATGGATGGCAAAAGTAGGGCACTGACGACGACCCCAAAAGAGGGGGTGGGGGAGGGGGTGCGGATGTGAAGAAGAAGGAAGACGATGGGGGGTGGGGTGGCCCGGGTGGGTGGGATTGTGGTGTCGACAAGGTGGAGGAGAAGTAAAGGAGGCTGAAGAAGGAGATTACCTGAACGGAAGAAGGAAGGGAGGTGTTCCCGGAGGGAGCTCCCCCCACCCAGATTTCCATCGGTGTTGGTACTGGTGAGGGATCTGCCGGTGAATGGTGAAACTTCCGCCGCAATCACGGTGAGCTTACTGCAGCTCCGCTGCGAGGTTTCCTCTCGCGAAGGTTCACTAGGGGATACCAAAACTGTCACCTACCTCTACTGGAGCATCAGAGATTAAATCCTTTCTCCCGGAGAAAAAGGGGCTTGCAAAAGTTTCCAGAGCTCTTCTCCAGTAAAGAAATCCAGGAATTGGTTCCCTTGCAACTAACAGGCCTCTAATATTTCGTTGTCCATGGGATCGTTGGAGCAACTAGCTACAGTTACATCATTACTAAGACATCCTGTAAGACTCTCTAGGGAAGGTGGCACAGCTATTGTCACCTCTATCATTAGATGCACACCTGCATGCGTAAGATTCATTTTCCACAAATCATATGCTTCCAATTGATCAAATCAATGACAACAATATAGTTGAAAAAAGAGGCATAAAATTTTGCAACCTCCTTGGAAAACACACTCAAGCTCATTGGCAACACAAAACCTCGAAACCTGACGGCCAAAATGGGAGTCCTCTATGGTTTTACATGTTCCCTAATGAACTGCTCAAGTTGTGTAATCTCGCCTGATAGACCAGAAGATTCGGCTACTGACACCTTGTTTTGACACTGTGAGAAGGCAAATGTCTCACCAGGTACACCGAGAGTATATTCGTTGGTGACATCGGCAGTGGATATAGCAGTCCTCGATGCCCGTAACTTGTCACTGCAAAACATACACAAAGAAAAAAAACTTTCTTAGATTATAACAAAAGGTAATGAACTTGGGTATATGTAAGCTCGCTAAATGAGAGCCCACAGGATTTGCTGAATTTCACCAAAAATACTCATACCTAGATTGTCTTACAACTATGAGCAATATTTATTTTAGGGTCAATCTAATTGCTTCACCTTTCACTCCAAGGAAAGCATAAAAATGTGTGATGTTATCTGCTAATTGGTGTCTTGTGATTCAGGCGTATATGTTATGTAAAAAACCCAATACTAAAAATAGACATACCTAGATTGTCTTACAAGTATGAGCAATATTTATTTTAGGGTCAATCTAATCTTGCTTCACCTTTCACTCCAAGGCAGGCGTAAAAATGTGTGATGTTATCTGCTAATGGGTGTCTTGTGATTCAGGCGTATATGGTACACCTAATGTTTCAGACAGGGAGCCCATAATTTGCAGGCTCCTTGATAGTGCTTATTTAAAAGTACTGCATTTCTGTGCTTCCAGATATCTGAAGCAACTTTAGGGGGAGGGGGTGGGTAAGGTTTAAATTTACAATCACAATTAGCTAAACAGAAGGGAGGAAGAACTTGCTGCAGACAACAAAGCTCTTTCTTCTGATTGAGAGAAAACAAGCAAAAAACTCTAGACTTACATCTCCTTCTCAAGTTGTTTTCTGATGAAGTCCTTCGAGTGTGCAGTCACTTTGTCAGTCTTGTTACACAGAATCAGCACTGGCGTTTTCTTCTTCACTACACTTGCCTTTGTCAAAATATCATAGAGGTACCTTCCACAAGAAACAACATCAAACAAAGCCTGGCTCAGTAGCTGTAAGCAACAGGGGAAAATGGCCTACAGCTCTTCTGTACGTTCAGCACCCATATGCAAAAAGGACTAAGTGAATGTGGACTCCAGCAACTAATTTACAAGGAGGGAGAGCTTCATTGTCATTCGTGAACAGACGACCACTAACCCATTCCATACAGCAAGATAGTAGTCAGGAATCGAAGTAACAATAATTTACACAATATGTGTAAATTAAGAAAGGCGATCTTCGGTTAGCAAATTACTCTGCAACTGTCCGGCAGTTGGGTAGGAAATCCAAAGCATCCACAACAAAAACAATGCCAGCAGCTTGTGGCAAGAAGTCATCAAGCTTGGCTCTAAGCCGTGAATGGCCTGGAACGTCGCCAACACGAACAGGCTTTATTTTGTTCTTCTGTGTAGAGAGCACAGAGAGTAAGCCAGCATTGTCTCGAGCAATATACGTTACCCAGGGAAAAAAGAATTTTCTGAATGGCTTTCTTGGCATGCATAGATACTGCTATAGAGAGTGTCATGGTTTACCCTTTCAGATTCAGAATGCAGCACGAAACAGGCATCATTTGGTTCCATCGACGTGACTGTACCTTGATGTGAAGAGCCATCACGAAGCTAGCAAATGGATTGGAACCAAGAACATACTTATCAGAGGTCAAAAATGTTTCACTTGATTATAAACATTTATTACTGCACTTGAAATAAATTGTAAAATGAAAATCATGGAGTCGATTTACAGATGACTCCAAAAAAAACATTACGAAAATTTATGAAGAATCTGAGGCTTCTAAGCTAGTGACCTGCATTTTACCAAGTAGTCACAAGAACAAACAAAATTCATGTCACCCTTTATCCTAATGAACAATGAATAGAAAGAGATCCATCGTTCCTCTTCTAAATTGGAGAATCATGTGATATGGATGCTGTCAAGAGCCAGTGGCTTTAGGCTGATGACTGAAGTGTGACACAGTGGTGACCCATGGAACGTTGGTAGAAGGGATTGATGATTGACCTTTTCAATAATTTCCTCACATTTTAATTCTCCAGTGTAGTAGAATGTTAGCTTCTGTTGCATTCGGTTAAAGAATCAAAATCGAAGAGTCCAAAAGGAAATTGGAATGCAAAGCACAATTCTCATGCCTTCTCATGTAACATAACTGATAATTGTAAAGCCTGATGTATACTCAAGGTCCATTCTCTTCTTCCCGATCAGTTAATCATTTCAACTCTTCCATTCAAGATCAACAAATGGATTACTATTGCTCAGGACCACCCAAAGATCACTTTCTCCAGAGTCTTGGAGTGAAATCTTGGCCTGAGAGCAAAAAGTAAGAGAAGGAGAAAAGGAAGCTGAGAGAACAAGAAGGAAGAGGAGGATAAGGACGAGAAAGAAAAAGATGGGGAAAGGATTGTTGCGGTTTGACCTGGTCAACCAGGGCTACCCAGCCAGGGAAATCAGGGTGTGCAACCCCCTACCCAGCCCGGGTAGGAGGCGCGCGCAACCCCCTAACCAGCCCGGGTAGGGGGTGCCTCCTTTGTCCATCCCAGCCCGGGAACGGGGGCTGGCTTCTCCTATAATAATCGAAGCTGTGCTTTATATTTTTTGTGGAGCCACGTGAAGACCCCGGAGGCAGCGCTTGGAGGCGTTGTTTCATGTTGTTATTTGTGCCCTTCTTCTCTCTTGTTCCATGAGGAATTCTTGTGAGAGATATTAAGAGTGTAAAAGGGTTCTTCTTGCGTTGAGTACTTCTCTCATCATAACTTGTACTCTTGTTCTCGTTGTATACTGGAATTATTGCTTGTCTTCGTCCGTGGACATAGGGGGTTCGCTCTGGACCTCTGAACCACGTTAGATCTTGTGTGTTATGTCGTTCCTCTGCTTCTTTTCAATTACTCTCTTTGTGGATTGTGGTTTACTTGTGTTTGTTTCTACTGCGACATTAGTGTTATATGACGCCAATCCCCAATAAACTGGTATCAGAGCTAGATCATAGTTGGCCGTATTCAAACACTAGTGTTTTGTAAAAAACACAAGATGTTTACAAAGTTTGACATTGAGAAGTTCGATGAGAGTATCAACTTCGGTATATGGCAGGTCAAGATAAAAGTTCTCTTGACTCGTTAGGGGTTATAGAAGGCACTACTCAGGAAGGAGAAGATGCCAGCCACGATGCCATTAGAGGAAAAATAAGATTTGGATGAGAAAGCTTTGGTTACGATTCAGTTGTGCTTGTCCAATGAAGTTCTCAGGGAGGTCATTCATGAACAGACAACGACTGGATTATGGTTGAAACTCGAGTTGTTATATATGACCAAGTCCCTAACGAATAAGTTACATCTGAAGCAGCACCTCTTCATGTTGAAGATGACAGAGGGCACCTCTATTAAGACACATCTTGATGAATTCAATTCCATATTGTTAGATTTAGAAAATATTGATATGAAAATCAAATATGAAGACCAAGCTTTGCTGCTGCTTTGTTCATTACCGCCGTCTTATAACCATTTTAGAGAGACTCTTTTGTATGGTAGAGATGCTATCCCTGTTGAAGATGTGAAATCATCTTTATTTTCAAAGAGTTGATGGATCGAAATATGACTGGTGGTAATTCTGAATGACAATAACCTGGGGGTCTTGTTTCTAGAGGTCGACCCCTAAAGAAAAACCCATTTGAAGAAATTTGTGGCAAATCCAGATCTAAATCTAAGACTAAAAACAAAATCTATAATTACCGTCACAAAAAAGGTCACATCAAAGCTGATTGCTGGAAGATCAAAAATAAACAGCAGAATGATGTTAAGAAGGAGCCGACCAAAATTGAGAACTCCACATAAGCTAATGTTGCAAAATAATAAAAAAAAATTATGCTCTATCCGTTGATGGCACTGTTGAACCCCAAAAAATTCATAATTTCTGATAATTACAGAAATTCAGAAATTAAAAAAGTTCTACACTATGACATGGAGCGATGCTCGGCCGTCGCTGTCGTGTGAATGCTCGTACACATTTCATCAAACACCTCGTGGGCGGCACAAAGTTATGTACACCCGCTCTACAACATCAAGTGTTCAAGCTTACAAAATCCATAAAGACATTTGGACAAGCCCGGTGGGCGGTGTAAGGCCACCAAGTGCTCAACAAAGTCTCACGATAAGTCGAGCTTTTAGCTCTTTTTTACAACAAGTGGGTATTTTAACAAACATCTCATGAGCAGCATAAAATTACACACTCGTGGGATAAAGTCCGTGTAAAATTAAGTGTTTAAGTGCCATCGTATATTCCCATGACATTAAATAAATCCCTGTTACCCTGAAGTCAAACGGGCAGCAAGGCGGCACTTGGGGACAACCAACAAACAAACAAAAGTCTCCACGCGTCATTGTGCTGGAAGAAGTCAAGAAAACAGTAAAAAATTCCAAAAAAAAGGGGGGGGGTTATAGCCCTCACACAAAACCACAAAGAGAGGGGGCAGAGGAGCCCCCCCTCCCTCTTCCCTCTCCTCTTCCTACGCGGGGGAAGCCCCCCCCACCCCGGGCCACCTGCTGCCGGGGGGAGTTCCCCAAGGCCACCTGCCACTGGGGGGACCCCCCCTGGGCCGCATGCGACCGGGGGGAATCCCCCCGGCCCTGCTGCCACAGAGGGGAGCCCCCCCCGGGTCCGTCCGCCACCGGGGGAGCCCCCCCCGAGCCACCTTGCACCTGGGGGAGGCCCCTTGGCCCTCTCCGCCTGCGTACTTGCTTGGGGGAGGCCCTCCTCTTCTTGTTGTTACACCACAGAGAGAGGAAGAGACGGGGGAGCTTACCTCCGCCAAGGTTCCACCAGGGGGATCTCCTCGTTGTTCTCCTCCGTCACCTGTAAAAGGAGAAGAGGGGAAGAAGAGGGGGACTAGATTTTGAGAGGAGAACCTCAGAGAAGAAGTTTGGGCTCTGCTACGATCTTGCAAGAGGTGAGAGGAGGGGGGCGCCCTCCTCCCCATTCAACTTATTTTCAAAAGAATTGTAAAAAGTCATCATATTAGGGCTATTTCTAAAAATACTCTCATGTGAGGGGAAGTTTATGTCATCCACTATGAATATTGAAGATGTAAATGAAGGCCGTGAACTTATGGTTCTAGGATTTTTCCTTGAGGCATTATGTCAAAGAAAGCCGCAAAAGGGCAAAAATTACAATTACACCATGAAAGATTGTAAAATTGCGTAAATGTCCAAGAACGTCCAGGAAATTGCAAACTTCAACAGATCCATGGAAAAAGGGGTTCAAAGTCAAAAATAGGACAAAAGTCCATGTTTTATTCCAAAGATTCAAAAATTACGGTTTTACCTCAAAATTATGAGAAATTTCACGGGAGTCTAAAAAAACACTGTAAAATACAGCAAAATTCAGAAAAAATATGCAATGATGTCCCAGTCAAAAGAAAATTACAGAAATGTCCCCGGGGGACATCAAATTATAAAACAACCTCGGTGGTGAGAAAATTACAAATATACCCCTGTTTAGAAAAAATTGTAAATATACCTTCAGTTGAGGGAAAATTGCAAATATATCCCTGATTGAGGAAAAATTGCAAAAATACCCCCAGTCAAGGAAAAATCGCAGATATGCCCTAATTACGGGGAAAATTGTGAATATACCCCTATCTCGGGACACAGGAACTTTTCCTAAGGGCGGACCCTTGACATCTAGGCTGACATTGTAGGAGTAAAAGAGGTCTTTGACAATTAATCAAAGGTATTCGAACTTGTCAGATGTAAATTAACACCGACTCCGGTCGGTGGAGAAAAGTCCAGTACACGAACCCTAACTCGTCTGATAAATATTAAAAATGCGGAATTAACAAATATGCCGAAATATAAGCATATTCATCCAACAAAATTGGATACAGAAAGTTTAGCGTGTAAACAACCACTCTTGAATTTTAGGGATTTATTCCATCTTTTAAACCCAATTAGACCTTTAGCATTAACCCAATTTACTATTTCAATTATTGCAAATTTTATTTAACTCATAATAATGGGTAAATAAAATTTAATCTAGATAATCTAGCACTTAGAACGAAGTATAACAGTAAAACAACGCTTAAACAGATGCGGAATGAAATTTAAGCAGAATAGACAGAGCAGCAGATCCAAAGATGATTGGATCTTGGACTCAGGCTATTCATATTATATGACCCCTAATAAATAGTTTTTTTTTTAAGTTGACTCCTCATAAATAGTTATTTTCCACTTATGAACCAATCCATGGTGGAGTTGTCTTAATGGGAAACAATGCTCCATGCAAGACGATTGGGATCGATACAGTCTGGATAAAAATATTTGACGGCATTGTGAGAACATTATCAGACGTCAGGCATGTCCCTGATTTGAAGAAGAATCTCATTTTTTTGGGCACCCTTGATGCTAATAGGTGCAAGTTTGTAGTTGAAGGTGGAGTTATGAAAATCAACATAGGATCCCTTGTTGTGATGAAAGGTAGTAGATTTGGTGGTTTATACACCATGTTAGGCACTATCGTTACAGGTGTAGTGGCTACTGCATCTACCTCTATCTTGAAGATGACGTAACCAAATTATACCATATGACTTTGTTGAGCAAGAAGGGATTGACTTTGTTGAGCAAGAAAGGCTTGCTCTGTGGACAGAGTACTGGGAAGGTAGAATTCTGTGAGCATTACATTCTTGGAAAACAGAAGAAAGTCAACTTTCAACCTGTAATACACAAAACTAAGGCTACTCTGGATTATATCCACTTAGAGCTTTGGGATCCTTCGTGTTCCCTCAAAAGGTGGTGCACGATATTTTTTTACTTTCATTGACGATTATTCAAGGAAAGTTTGAGTGTTTATGCTTAAATACAAGGACAAAGTGTTTAAATATTTTAAGTAGTGGAAGGCTTTAATTGGGAAGCAAACTGGAAAGAAGATTCAGAGGTTGAGGACAAATAACGGGTTAGAGTTTTGCTCCACAGAATTTGATAAGTTCTACAAAAATGAACGTATCGTCAGGCACCATATAGTGAGATACACTCCGCAACAAAATGGAGTTATAGAGAGAATGAATAGAACTCTTTTAGAAAGAGCCCATTGTATGTTGTTAAATGCAGGTCTGAGTAAAAAACTTTTGGGTAGAAGCAATGCCTACAGCTTGTCACTTGGTGAACTTATCTCCGGACACCGCCATTAATTTTAAAACTCCAGAAGAAATGTGGTCAGGTAATCCTTCAAACTATTATGATTTGAGAGTTTTTGGTTGCCCTACTTATATTCATGTTAATGATGGAAAATTGAGCCCGAGGGTAAAGAAGTATATTTTTCTTAGTTATGCTTTAGGGGTCAAGGGATACAGGTTCTGGTGCCCTGATCCTAAATCACCGAAATTTATGATTGAGAGGAATATCACTTTGATGAATCTGCATTGCTACATCCAAAGAAGGAAATTTCTATTCCACAGGATGCAAGTTCTCCATTAGGCATTGTAGAGCAAGTGGAGTTTGAGACTATAAGTTCACATAAGAGATCTTCCCAACAGCAGCAGCAGCACCAGAATACTCAGGATACACAACAGGTGGAGAAAACTCTATAAGTTCAGCAATATTCTCTTGCCCGAGATAGGCAGAGAACAGAGACTAAACCACCCATGAGATATGGCTATGCAGACATGGTTGTTTATGTATTGTCTGTTGCAGAGAAAACACTTGATGCTAATGAGCCTTCCAAAATTTCAGAGATTAATCTCATGAGGATGCAGATAAGTGACTAGTTGTTATGGAAGAAGAGATTGAGTTTCTTCACAAAAATTAGATTTGCGAGTTGGTGGAGGCTCCTAAGAGTAAAAAAGTGATTGGCTGCAAGTGGGCCTTCAAGAAGAAAGAAGATATTCCAAGTGTTGAAGATGCAAGATATAAGGCACGGTTAGTTGTAAAGGGCTACAATCAGGCAGAGGGTATTGATTATAATGATGTTTTCTCACCTGTTGTGAAGCATAGCTCCATTCGTGTTCTACTAGTATTGATTGCTTCTCAAAACTAGAGTTTTTTTTTTTTTTGAAAGTGGGTAGTACCACTTCTCAAAACTTGGAGTTAGAGCAGATGGATGTGAAAACAATTTTTTTGCAAGGTGAGTTTGAAGAGAAAATTTATATGCAACAACCTGAACGATTCATTGTTGAACGATTCATTGTTGAAGGAAAGGAGAACCATATTTGTTTGCTCAAGAAATCCTTGTATGGATTGAAGCAATCTCCTAGGCAATGGTACATGAGATTTGATGCATTTATGGTGTAACATGGTTATTCACGAAGCAAATTTGATAATTGTGTCTATTTTAGAAAATTATCAGATGACACTTTTATCTATCTGCTACGTTATGTTGATGACATGCTAATAGCATCAAAAGATTTGTCTGAGATTAACAAGTTGAAAGCATTACTCAACCGTGACTTTGAAATGAAAGATTTAGAAGCAACTAAGAAAATCATTGGTATAGAGATTCAAAGAAATAGAGGTGTAGGCAAGTTATTTTTAACTTAGGCTAAGTACATCGAGAAGGTACTTAAGCGCTTTGGCATGTAGAATGCCAAGCCAGTTGCTACACCGCTTGCAACTCATTTCAAGCTTTTAACTTCTCTATCACCACAGTCTCCAGAAGAAGAAGAATATATGCCACATATTCCGTACTCCAGTGCAATTGGTAGCATGATGTATGCTATGATTTGTACGGGGCCTGATATTTCTCAGGCGGTTAGTGTTGTTAGCATATACATAGCAAATCACATTGGCATGCTGCAAAATGGATTTTCAGATATTTGAGAGGTACTATTGGTGCTTGTCTGGAGTTTGGTAGGACAATGGTGCTTTGACTGGGTATGTTGATTCAGACTTTGCAAGATCTTGATAAGAGGTGGTCTCTTACGTGGTATGTTTTCTCAGTTGGTAGATGTGATGTTAGTTGGAAAGCTACTTTACGGTCTACTATTACATTATCCACCATAGAAGTAGAGTATATGACAATTACAGAGGATGTGAAAGAAGCAATATGGTTAAGAGGTTTGTTTAGTGAGGTTAGTTCAGGTCAGATGGTGACTATCGTCCACTGTGATAGCTAGAGCACTATTCACTTGGCTAAAGATCAGATGTACCATGAAAGGACCAATCACATTGATGTTAGGTACCATTTCATTGGAGATATTATTCCTCAGAATGAAATTGTTGTAAGAAGAATGGTACAAAAGATAATCCAGCTGACATGTTGACAAAGTCTCTTCCAGTGACTAAGTTCAAGCACTGCTTGAACTTGATCGGAGTTAGTAGCACTTGAGGATACCTATCAGGGTTTTGGAGAAGATGGATGAATTTTTCCAGTAGTTGCTTTTGCAAGAATTTAGTTTGAAGCAAGGTCGTAAAGGATTTTTCACGTTGACCAAGTCAAAAGTGGAGATTTGTTGGGGTTTGACTGGGTCAACCTGAGCTAACTAGCCCAGGAAACCAAGGCGCGCAACCCCCTACCCAGCTCGGGTAGGAGGCACACGCAACCTCCTACCTAGACCGGGTAGGGGACTAGGGGGCGCCTCCCTTGCCTATCCCAGCCCGGGAATGGGGATTGGCTTCTCCTATAAATACTCCCCTAGGGAGTCATTGTGTTTTTTGTGGAGCCATGTGAAGACCCCAGAGGCGGCGCTCGGAGGCGTTGTTTTGTGTTGTTGTTTGTGCCTTTCTTCTCTCTTGTTCTGTGAGGAATTCTTGCGAGAGATATTAAGGGTGTAAAGGAGATCTTGGGTTGAGTGCTTCTCTCGTCATAACTTGTACTCTTGTTCTCCCAGCATGGTGGAATTATTGCTCGTCTTCGCCAGTAGACATAGGGGGTTCGCTCTGGACCTCCGAACCACGTCAAATCTTGTGTGTTCTGTCTTTCCTCTGTTTCTCTTCAATTACTCTTTATGGATTGTGGTTTACTTGTGTTTGTTTCCACTGCGACATTAGTGTCATTCGACGCCAATCCCCAACAAGGATGATGGTGATGGAGGACTAGAAATATCTCCTGATCTTTGGACATCTCTTCTATCCACTTAAATGATGTTGGTATGATGGTATCTGAGATGGCTATGTAACATAAGCCGCAAGTTTGCTGGAGAGGGACGGACTCTAATGGACCCTAATGATTGACACGGAACAACAGAGTCTGTGTTTTTTTTCTCTTTTTTTTCTATATTTTTTGTTTCTTTTACCTTTTTTTCAAGAAATACTTTTCTCTTTTTTTTGTTCCTCTCTTTTTTCTGATTTTTTTACTCTATTTTTTTCTTGACTCTGGTGTGATAGCAAAGGAGATGAGAGAGAGAGAAGAAGGGAGAGAGAGAGAGAGAACAAAGAGAATAGGAGAGAGACGGGAGAGAAAACAACGGTGATGATGGTAGGGGGGTCCTACAGAACTGCCTCCGGTAGCGGAGGGGCGACAACAGGCAATGGCGAGGGGTGTGGGAAGCTCTGCGACTGTCGGTTCCCGTCCCCTACGAGAACAAGGGCAGTCAGTGGCTACGCGGTCTGTGGTGGGGGCGGACCTCCTGCAGGCGGGGCGGCGCGTCTGTGAACCGCATGCAGGGTGGGCGAGGTCGACAACAGACGGCGGGGAAGGGGAGGTGGAGCGGAGGAGGCATGCGTGCGGGTGCTTCTGCTGCGACGATGGTGGCGGGGGCTGCAACCGAAGGTTGCTTGGAGGAGAAGGGGAGAGCGGTGGAGCAGGGGAGCTCGGCGGCGCTTAGGTCAGGCCAGAGGGGAGGAAGACAAGGGGGGGAGAGATGGGGCGGGGGTCTACTAGCAGCGTGAGGACTACGGCCGATTGATGAATGGAGGGCAGGCAGCAGAGCAGGGGGGCGGCGAGAGGGTGGGGGGGCTGCTCAATGGTGGCGTTGTCGGCGGGTTCTACCGGCGATGGCAGGCAGTCCGGCGAGGCTCTTGGCAGTACTGGGGGGGGCGCTGTAGTATCATGACCGGGTGTGGGGAGGAAGAAGGTGAGGGTGTGGGGGTGAATGTTTACAAAGAGAAGAAGGGGAGGGGGGATCTGGGATGGCGAGGGAGGAAGAATGATGTTATAGTTGAACAGGGAGGAACAAGATGGAAGGGAAGGGGGTGGCACGAGAAGAGATAATAGGGTAAGGAGGTGGGGTGTAGGCTCACGCCCTCCCTCTCTCAGGGACACCTCGGTGGAGCTCTCCCTCACGGAGACAAGGCCAAAACTCCTTAAAATATTTTTTCATTCAACGTTTCATTATATTCCAATGTGAAGTTTACATGGCTTTATATAAGGAAAGATTGACTCAAGGCTCAAGGAGCACTTAGGGACTCTAACCAAATATTTCTTGGAAACACAAGAGAATATAAGAAATCTATCTTCCTAGATAATACAAAAGATTCTACATGAAAAATATAAACTACCCTAATGACACGTGTATAAACATAGGGAACATCAAAGACCAATAAGATACTAAAATATTAAAGGGTTTTTTACATAAATATCCCTCTAAATATCGGTTATGCCAAATATATCTCTCATTTGAATATATTATCAAAAATATCCTCTATTTAATCTTAAATGTTGCAACTATGCCCCTGTAGTTTACTGACGTCGACGGGAGGCGAATATTCCGTGGAATATCCTATCTATCGTCATTAATTGCAGTGAAATGAGGGATATATTTGGCATAACCGATATTTAGAGGGGTATTTATGTAAAAAACCCAAATAATGTTACTGCTTAACTCAGGTTTAACTCAAGTTAAATCAACGAAGGTTACGGTAGGAGCATAGTTGCAACATTTAAGATTAAATAGAGGATAATTTTGATAATATGCTCAAATGAGGGGTATGTTTGGCATAACCGATATTTAGAGGGGTATTTATGTAAAAAACCCAATATTAAATGATGAATATCTTTTGTAGGCGAGCCGAAGTCTTGACAGTGTCGCCTCATCTACATCCGGTCAGATTTTTGAGTCGACCTGGCATCCTCACCAAAACCTCCTTGGTTTGAAAAGATTCATCTTCGAATCTTGAAGTGTTAGAGCATGATGAGGACGAGCATGGGAGGATAGGTTGAAAGCTCGAGATAGACGATCATCTACCGACTCTCTAGTTGGTGCTGCTTGTGTGCTGTGCAAAAGTCGTGCTATACTGTATCTTCTTGGCACGGCTCTAGAAGGAACACATCGTCAGGCAGATCAACGGTTGGAGCATCCTCAAATATCGTCTCATCAATCAAGTTCAGTCTGAAATTAACAAGGAAACTTTGATCTCTATCTGACGATTCAAAGTTTACTTGTTGATTCTAGACTAGACTTGATTGATGAGACGATATTTGAGAATACTCCAACTGTTGATCCGCCTAACGATGTGCTCCTTCTAGAGCCGTGCTCAGAAGATACGGTATGGCAAGACTTTTGCACAACACACAAGAAGCAACAACCAGAGAGTAGACAAATGATCGTCTACCCCGAGCTTTCAACCTATCCTCCCATGCTCGTCCTCATCATGCTCCAACACTTCAAGATTCGAGGACGAATCTTTTCAAACCAAGGAGGATTTGGTGAGGACATCGGGCCAACTCAAAAATCCGACCAGATGCAGATGAGGTGACACTGTCAAGACTCCGACCCGCTTACAAAAGATATTTATCATTTAATATTTGTAGTATTTTATTGGTCCTTTATGTTCCCTATGCTAGTACATGTGCCATTAGGGTAGTTTATATTTTTCATGTAGAATCTTTTGTATTTTCTAGGAAGATAGATTTCTTATATTCCCTAAGTATATGGATCTCTTATGTTTCCAAGAAATATTTGGTTAGAGTCCCTAGGTGCTCCTTGAGCCTTGAGTCAATCTTTCCCTATATAAAGCCATGTAAACTTCACATTGGAATATAATGAAACGTTGAATGAAAAAATATTTTAAGGAGTTTTGGCCTTGTCTCCGTGAGGGAGAGCTCCACCGATATGTCCCTGAGAGAGGGAGGGCGTGAGCCTACACCCCACCTCCTTACCCTATTATCCCTTCCCGTGCCACCCCCTTCCCTTCCATCTTATTCCTCCCTGTTCAACTATAACCTCCTCCTTCCTCCCTCGCCATCCCAGATCCCCCCTCTCCTTCTTCTCTTTGTAAACATTCACCCCCACACCCTCACCTTCTTCCTCCCCACCCCCGGCCATGATACTACAGCGCCACCCCTAGTACCGCCAAGAGCCCTGCCGGACTGCCTGCCATCGCCGGTAGAACCCGCCGACAACGCCACCATAGAGCTGCCCCCCACCCTCTCGCCGCCGCGAGCCGCCCCCCTGCTCTGCTGCTCGCCCTCCATTCATCAACCCGCCACAGGCCCCAGTCCTCCCGCCGCTAGTAGACCCCCGCCCCCTCTCTTCCCCCCCATCGTCTTCCTCCCCTCCAGCCCGACCTAAACGCCGCCGAGCTCCCCTGCTCCACCGCCCTCCTCTCCTCCTCTAAGCGACCTCCGGTTGTAGCCTCCGCCACCATCGTCGCAGCAAAAGCACCAGCACGCACGCCTCCTCCGCTCCACCTCCCATTCCCCGCTGGCCGTCGTCAAACTCGCCCACTCCGACTGTGGCTCACAGACGTGCCGCCCCGCATACAGGAGGTCCGCCCCCACCACTGACTACGCAGCCACCGGCTGCCCTTTTTCTCGCTAGGGCCGAGAGCCGGCGGTCGCAGAGCTTCCCACATCCTTCGTTTCCGCCAACTGTCGCCCCTTCGCCACCGAAGGCAATTCTGTAACATCCCCCCCCCAACCATGGTTGTCAAGGCGTCCAAGGCGACTAAAGCGGTGGCCCACCGCCTTACTGCTTAGGCGACAAGGCGAAGCTTAGTTTACATAACTAAGTACATTGCAAGAGAACTACAACTATACATTTTCTACATATAAATTCTATCTTAGTTAATAAAAAAAATTGATATTCACAAATCTTCAACATATACCCATGTTTTAAAATTCAAAAATATAATAAATGACAAATAAAAATAAATTAATAAGGAGAAAACTAATACGAATTTGCAAATACATGTCAATCAAAACACAAAGTTTAATCTAAAATATGATATTCAAATAGTTATTCTCTATATTAAAAGGAAGCATAAATGACACATTTTTTGGTAAATTATAAGCATATCAACATAATAGTTTCATAATTTTCTACTTGTGAATTATCAAAAAGAGACAAAATAGTACTAGCTTCAAAAAGCGCACCAAGCAAATATAAATCAATGTCCTTAAGAGGAGGGAAGAGGAATCGACAGGGAGAAAAATCAAGAGAAAGAGGAAAGAGAAATGGAAGTCTTATCTTCTCTTTCCAATCTTGACATAGTATTTGTCAATTTTTAAAATTATCTCTGAAATTTTACCAAAATGCTAAAACCTACCTCAAAAAAAGGAGTGGATGTTCTGCCAAGGCAGGTTAGGCAGGCCCAAGGTGGCCCATGTGCACCAAGGCAGCCAGGTGAGTGCCTTAGTGGGCAGCTCGCCTAGGCGCCTGGTCGCCTTGGGAGCCTTAGAGCGCCTGGGCGCCTTGAAAACAATGCCCCCAACCATCGCCGCTGTTGTTTTCTCTCCCGTCTCTCTCTCTCTCTCACGCGCGCTTTTCTCCTCTGCTATCACACCAGAGTCAAAAGAAAAAAAATAGAGCAAAAAAATCAGAAAAAAAAGAGAAAAAAACAAAAATGTCTTTCCTGAAAAAAAAGGAAAAGAAATAAAGAAATAAAAAATATAGAGAAAAAATATAAAAAAACACGGACTCGGTTGTTCCGTGTCAATGACTCAAGTGGACAAGGATCAATCACACATCAATTTGAGGAAAAGTCTTTGGCAAGCAATTTAGTTAGATTCCCTCAAGCGTTTCGACTCTTAGATGGTGATTAAATGAAAATTGAGTCGTAAATCCCTCCAAGTGGAAGCAGGGGATTAGGGGTAGTCGAGGAACTACCACAAGATTAGGGTGATAACAGGATCTCTCTTACATCCTAAAACTAAGATTGGCCCATATAGCACCTCCACTTGGTGGTGTGTTTCACGGATGCATACCAACGAACGGCGTTAGCTCCGAGTGAGAAGTTGAGGGGCGCTATGCCCGAGTTGCATGGATGCCAGAATTAGGAATAAAAATTACAACAAGTGAAATCTGGGGTGGGGATGAAGCTTGCAGGGATGGGGACTTAGAATAGGAAAGAAGGAGACGAGATTTACAAATGGAGTAGGGATCACAATGTAGTTCGAGGCGTGAGGCGACCGAGGCGACCAAGGGGTCGCCTCATGCCTCAAACGCCTAGGCGATGGCCTAAGCGTTTGAGGCATTTGGGCCGTTTTATTAAAAAAATATATATATACAATTCAAAGGGAGGCTGGTTAAGATGGAGAAGTACATCAGGTGTCCTTTGTGATCGTCGTATGCCTGTGAAACTCAAAGGGAGGTTTTATAGAACGGCTGTGAGACCTGCTTTGTTATATGGTACCGAGTGTTGGGCAGTATGAAAGGAACACATCCACAAAATGTGTGTAGCAGAGACGAGGATGTTGAGATGGATGTGTGGCAAGACTAAGAAAGACAAGATTAGAATGAGCGTATCCGTAAGGACTTAGGGATAGCTCCAATTGATAGTAAAATGAGAGAAAATAGACTCAGGTGGTTTGGACATGTGTGTCGTCGCCCTAATTCAGCGCCGGTTAAAAGATGTGACCAAATCTTAGTGGATGCTAGTAAAAGAGCTCGGGGAAGGCCTAAAATGAGATGGTGCGATGTTATTAGGAAGGACATTAGTTTCTTGGGTTTAAATACGAATATTGCACTTGATAGAAATCTTTGACGGAACATGATTCATGTAGCCGACCCCAATTAATTGAGATAAGGCTCTGATGATGATGATGATGATATATACAATTCAAAAAATATAAATATATGTCTAAATATCAAAGATAATACATACATACAATCAAGATTTTCAATAAAATTAACAATACTTAATATTTGAGGTAAAAATACATACATACAAATAAGATAAGATTTGAATAAAGGAGGTTTAAACCAAGATTGGACCAAAAGAAGAAGAAGATTGAGATTGAGGCGTTTGAGGCGAAAGCGAGGCAATTTGGGACTGCCTCACTGCCTCAAACGCCTAGGCGAGCGCCTAGGCGCGCCTCTGACTACACAGGATCCGACAGGGGTTCCACAAGATACAACATAGTTAACAAATATAGAGAAATAAAGTTGCTTTTGTGGAGAACGGCTTCTGGCGGCAGTGTTGCTTTACTGGTGGCGGCGTAGCTCAGCAGGTGACAATGGTGGAGTGCTAGCATCAGGTATTGCTGGTTCCTGTGAACAGAGAGAAAAAGGAAAAGAAGGTGGGGTGGGGGGGTGCTAATGGGCGGACAGTGATGGCAAGGTTGTCTGGGCGGCAGGGTG
This sequence comes from Amorphophallus konjac, assembly GCA_022559845.1. Lineage (NCBI taxonomy): Eukaryota > Viridiplantae > Streptophyta > Magnoliopsida > Alismatales > Araceae > Amorphophallus > Amorphophallus konjac. The sequence goes on from CM040124.1 coordinate 15,123,151, forward strand.
GTCCCTGAAGGCAGTGTTGTTGTGACAGAGACAGCAGGCTGGCACTGTGGTAAGTGGCCGGGGTAGGCGGGGTTGAGGGGGATCGGCGGCTGCTGGCATTGGCGGCATTCTGTGGTTGCTGGCGGCGCTGGGTGTGCAAGCTGAGGAGGTGGTGACACGGTGGAGACGGGGAGGGCGGCCCAGCGACTTTGCAAGGGCCGATGAATGCGAGGGCGGCACTGCAGCAGTGCTGCTGGCTGGGGCAGAGCGAGGTCCAGGCCGTTGGGGGGTGAGATGTGGCGGCAGCTCCTCTAGCGTCGGTAGGAGGATGGGAGGGAACTACGAGGGGAAGAGAAGAGGTAGAAAGAGGGGAGTGCGCTGACTAGGGCGGACTGTCATGGGCAGCTTCTCGAGGCGGGGGCAAAGGCATTAACAGGTAGGGTGAGTTCGGCTCATGAAGGCGCCCGTCCGTGCGGTGTGGTCTGTGGTGGGGCTGTCGCTCCGCGAAGACTAGAGGTGGGGGTGGCACGGGGGCATCCAATGGAGGTGTAGGGGTGGCAACATTTGTGGTCAAGGAGGGAGATGGCATGGTGGCGGGCTCAACCACTAGCGGCAGCGTGGGTGGCCAGCGACAACTGAGGAGGTGGCGGCGCTTGCAGGGTGTCACTGAGAAGGGGGGGAATGGCGGCTAGGTGCAGTGGGGTTGTGGGGGGGGTCACGATGGGGAAAGAAGAGAAAAAGAAGAAGGTAAGGAGGGAGGGAAGGGTCGTATGGTGGCAATGGGGTGGCTTTGGCAGGGAAATAGGAAGGAAAGGGGAGGCAGAGATAGTATGGGCTGGAGCTGGACAGTGGAGGGAGAAGAAGAATAAAATGGAAAGAAGGGGAAGGGTGGTACGGTTGGGCCTCTCATTGTCTCCCTCTCGGAGCTAGTTCACAGCAAAGAAGAAAAAGGGTCCCTTTCTTCTATTCATTCCAACATGGTCCCAAAGAGGGAACTACAACCCTTCTATAAGGGACGAAGAAATGACTCAAGGCTCAAGAAACCAACCTAGGGACTCTACAACTTGCATAGGATCTCTTGAAAATACAAGAGATTTTTGTGGATTCTCAAGGACGATCCATGCAATCCAAAATAACAAAAAAAAAGACCACCATATGGGAAAAACACAACTGACACTACCCTAATCATAGCACAAGCACTACTATGGGGAAAATAAAATACTGCAAATACCTAAAAGTGGCAATCCTCTCCCAGCCAGGGTGAGGTCAGGTCTGGATCGCGACGGCGTCGGGACACCCGTGCCAAGTCGAACCTCTGGACCTGACCGGTGTCCCACCATTTTTCCCTTTTAATAAATCATCCTTTAGAGCTTTTTTTCTAGAGATCTTAAGTGAAACCTTAGATATTGCAGAAGGCTTAGAGCAAAAAGATTCCTTGCCAAATTTGCATTCGCTGTTCAAGTTATCCCACCTCCATGTTAATTGTGTCTAATGATGCCAGTAACACTTTGATTGATTGGGCTTATAATCAACACGACAGGACTGCAATATGGTCTTAGAATACAGGCCTGGAGCAGCATCCAGAAAACCAGATTGGAAACAGCAGGATTTGTCTAGTTACACCAGTTCTCGTGTTGGGAACAGCAAGCAGCAAAAGGGATGGGATAGGTGTTCACTACCAATAGGTGAGCTGGGTATTGACGGATTATACACAAATCCATCTGGTCATCTTCAACCTTATTAGTCAAAATGTGGTTCTTTGCACTTATAAAATCTGCCACTGATCATTGGAGTACCTGGTGGAAAAGAACAGTTTTTCCACTACCACTCAGTCCAGCAAGCACTATAGTATTTGACTTTTTGCTCTTAAAAAGAGGTCCTGCAATTGAGGAATGAATGGTTAGCAACTATAAGCAGTAAACACATGCATTACCACACTCTGAGAAACAGTAATTTACATATTGGACTTCATAGGGAAGAACCGATGAAAGAAGTCGGGACAAGAGAGAATTCAAAAGGAATACATGTGAGGGAACTTAAAGGACAAGTAGATGAAATCATAAGAGAACATAGAACAAATTTACAATGAAATTATTGAGCAATCTCCTCCTGCATATAATAAGAGAATGCATTCTCTAGCTAGAGGCTGGGACGACAACTTGAAATAACATGCAGAACTGAGATTATAGATGCTTAAAATGAAAGAAACAGAAAAAGAACAATGAAACATGTTATCATTTCATACCAAGCACAACATGCCAGACATATTCCCCATTATGAGAGACCACCCACACAGGAAGACTACACTCATACATTGATACAAAATGACTTTCTCACCAGCTCCCTTTCTGCCGAATCCAGCATGCCCCTAATCCCCTTTTACCTACACCACAATGTATCAAAAAGTATTCTGTGAAACATATGCTGCGTCCCCCTTTCCAGCCTTTCCCTATAACAGGATTCAACAGTGCCCAGTTTTCCCCCTGCATCTGGTTGTCCCTAATGAGAGCGGCACCTATTCCTCATACTTGGCAAGTCAAATGCTGACAATGCCCACATTTTTGTTCATTTATCCACTGCAAAACCCATTCATCTGGTAGGCACAGGAAGGGTGCAGGGGCCATTTATCATCCTCCCCCTACTTCTACTAGCAGGCCAGACAAGAAGATGAAGGGGAGCACCATGTCTGCCTCATCACCCTCTTGGTGATAGCAGGCAGGGGGTGTGTATGCCACCTGATCCCCTTCTTTCTGCTATAGATAGGAGAAAGAGGAAGGGATGCAAAAGAGTAAGTTCGGAGGAATGAAGGCAGGCAATGGAGTAGGAGGAGAAAAGGAGGGTAGGCAGTGCCCTGCTGGCACTGGGGGCATTCGAGCACAAAGGAAAAAAAGGTTCTCCTCCCCCCCACCCCCCACAACTGAATTTAATAAATAAAGACTACTTTTTTTGCAACCTAAACTAAGAAGTTAGATAGAAGAAATATTCTCAAGAACATTCGATGAATAAGGATGGATATTCACTTTCCAAGGTCCATTAGCCACAAAGACTCATTCCAAAATTACCACTTAACAGGGTGAGGAGGAATTGCAAAAGCTACATAGACTTGTTGTTCAAGGCTCCAAACCCAAGAAGTACACTCACATGTGGGGCTGCAAAACAGAAAGAGTGAGGTGGGCAGGTCAGAGGGTGGCATACCTAGAAGGAGAACAGCAAAGGTGAGAACTAGAACCACAAGTGCAACATAGAGTTGCTCTGCCGGTTGCTGGTGAATCCACTGTTCCACGTATTGCAATATTTGTTCCATGCCCTGTAATATTGCACAACAAACGCAGTGGAAGGCAAGAACAAAGTATAAGAATTTAAAAACATTAGCATCACTTTGGAAGCTATGAATTGTGGGACATGGAAACTGGCGTTAAGTGATGACATAGACATGGACACGAGACTATGGGAGATAATAAATGCGAACAGTTAAATATGTACTTATACATGTAGCTCAGAGATCATGTTTTTCCATTCATCACCATCAAACAACCTTCCCACCATATTTGTAGCAGGCTGCATGACTCATGTCCCGCGAGGAAGATGAGTTTAGAGCTCGATTACACCCATACATGGCGAGGAAGATAGGTTTAGAGCTCGATTACAAGAACATCACTGAAATTGAGGTGAAAGACTAAGAATAAACAGAGTAGATAAGAAGAGTCTCCTCAAAATAATGCACCAGCTCTTATACTCTCATGTACCAAGATGATGCATAGTCGGAAATCATATAAAAGCAAATCAAAGTATACAACCTCCAAGAAGGAAGACCATGGATGGATGAAATCACGAATGATCAAACAACTCACGAAAGAAACGACCAGGAACTTTGATTTCAAAATGACGTCTTTCTAATAATTGCCTGGGCTTATGGGAAGAAACTCGTGATAATGCGATCCATAGCGGGTTCACATTCACATGAAGCGAAAAACTTCCACGTCATCCCTTCTCGACCGACCTCGACTCTGCACCCGTCGTGGCACGGATGACCCGACCATAACGGCGGCTCACCCCCAGCGTCGATGCCGAGGGACCAGGGCAAGACTCGCACGACCCACCAAGTCAAGAGAGGGGGAAGGCGGTGGAAGAGGGAGACAAGGAAGAAGTGAGAGGCCAAAAGGAGGGCAACGATACCTGCATCTGAGGGAAGAACCGCACCGACGCCGGAGAGGGGAAGAAGATGACCGCCAGCGGTCGAAGGAGGCGGCGGAGGAGCTCCGCCCCGCATGTAGGGGCCAGACGGCGGCTCGCCGACCACTGCTGCGACTCCAAATTCTGCAAGGGCGGCTGGAGAACGGGAATGAGGAGGAGAGAGGGAGCGGACGAGGAGGAGCCCTGGCGTCTGCCTGGCACGAGCTTCGAGATTAAGATTTGCGGTTAAAGGTTTCTTACACTGACCCTATCCGGTTAACGCCTTAGCGGTGTTGATGGATCGGTCAGGATCATAGGCCCTGCCGGCCCGGCCCACTCGTAGTGCGCGAACGGAGGGGTTTCGCAACGTATGGCTTTTGACAAAGGCTTGCATGACCTTTACGTCATTGGGCCAGTAGTGCATGACGTGGCGTGACATGATGGTATGATTAATGACGTGGTGAAGTTTTGGCCGGAGTTCTCATGAGAAACCTGATAGTCCTTTGTGGCACATGCAGAGGGGCTGGAATTCCCTCTTTGCCCTTCTTAAAATTTGATAAGTCAATGGTGGACTTTCTAAACGTCTAAAAATTTAAATGATCTCTCTTGTGGATTTCCTCCACTCCACTATTTCTCCCTCCCACCATTGCATAAATTTCTCTGAGGACTTGCCCATTGTCATTGCTCCCCATTCCACCTCCTTATCGGGGCCTCCCATGGAGATTCTGAAGCAACCTTCCTCTCTGTCGAGATGGTGCCAAAAAGAGTACTAGTGGCGTCAGCGGCGGGAAGGACGTGAAGCAGCGGGCAAACTCGTATGTAAGCAAACTAGTAGATTAGGACACATAGGCCATGGAGGGAGATGGAGTCCATGGAGTGGGTGCTCCCCAGGGAGTTGCTGCCGTCATTCCACTCCGCCATCTCTGACACCCGCCCCTCAAACAAGACTCCACTCAGAAAGCATTGTCTCTGTCTACTATTCGTGTTGTCACGGATGTAGCCACTGTAGTCGATCTCTCCATTCCTTCCCCGCATGGTGTCCTCTGTCATGTGTAGCCTGCACGATCCGGATTCCTCCGTGCGCTCCGCCTGCATCGACGTCATCCGTGACATGTCCTACTGCTCGTCCGATGGCGCCTCCGCCTTCTTCTACTTCGTCTTCTTGAAGCTATTGTCGGAGTGCCTCCTCTTCGAGCAGGACCACAATGCTCACATGGGAACCGCGATGTGCCTCACCGTCGCCATCGAGGAGGCGCCCGTCTCGGGGGAGGTGGAAGAGAGAGCCTACGACCACGATTTGGCGTAGCAACTTCACCGACTGGTGCCCCAGCTAGTGAAGTTCGCTAGGAGCGAGAGCTTTAGCTTCAAGATCAAGCTCGCGCTTTGTTGGAATTTGGGCATAGTCCCCTGGGCAATAGTCCCGTATTGGTTAATTGAGTTGTGGTTCATGTGCTTATGACCCTGGGCCTGTGTATCTCAACACCGCGGTTTTGTGGATTCAACGTGTTGGAATTTGGGCATAATCCCTTGGACAATAGTCCCATATTGGTTCATTGAGTTGTGGTTCATGTGATAATGACCCTGGACCTGTGTATCTTAACACCGCGGTTTTGTGGATTCAATATGGTATCAGAGCATGGTCTTGGCCCAACTCCTCGTCCCACCTCCACCCAATTAATGTCCACGGCCCGTATTGGCCGTGAGGGGGAGTGTTGGAATTTGGACATAGTCCCCTGGGCAATAGTCTAGCATTGGTTAATTGAGTTGTGGTTCATGTGCACCCTGGGCCTGTGTATCTCAACACCGCGATTTTGTGGATTCAACATGGTATACATGGTATCAGAGCATGGTCTTGGCCTAACTCCTCTTGTCACCTCCACCCAATTAATGTCCACGGCCCATCTTAGATGTGAGGGGGAGTGTTAGAATTTGGGTATAGTCCCCTGGGCAGTCTCGTATTGGTTAATTGAGTTGTAGTTCATGTGCACCCTGGGCCTGTGTATCTCAGCACCGTGATTTTGTGGATTCAACATGGTATACATGGTATCAGAGCATGGTCTTGGCCCAACTCCTCTTGCCACCTCCACCCAATTAATGTCCACGGTCCATCTTGACGTGAGGGGGAGTGTTAGAATTTGGGCATAGTCCTCTGGGCAATAGTTCCGTATTGGTTAAATGAGTTGTGATTCATGTGCTTATGACCTTGAGCTTGTGTATCTCAACACCGCGATTTTGTGGATAGCATCGTTGCGGCCGATGGGGAGTCCACTCTGGCCTTGCTAGATATCCTAGTCCTGTGCCTTGCCGATCCCCTTAATTTATAGTGAGGATTGGACCACAAGGAAGGCAGACTCTGACCCCTCACTCGTGTAGCCCATTCTCGATCTCCATCTCCTCTCGGGGTTCAAATCCTCCCATTTCTCTTCCTTTCAGTTCCGGACAAGGTGTGCGCATTTCCCCAATACATTTCTTCTTTGTTCTTGCTCCAGCTTGGGTTTGTGATCGCGATGAAGATTGAAATAACACAATGCTTCTTCATCGCCAAGTGTAGATAGGGATTGCATGAATTACATGAATCAGATGCTGGAGGCATGGAAGGATGCTCCAGGTGATCTGGGAGACGAAGATGACCACCAAATGAACACATCACCCGCACAACCACGATCCAACTCTGCCGATGAGGTGATCATGAGCTGCTTGATTCAATTTTATGTTTACTAGATTCAATTTTTTTTACTGTCTCTCTCTCTTCTTCTTATCTACATCATGGCTGTATAATCAAGTTGCATCAAATTTTATTGGGTTAACAGGACATTTCGGGAGTTGAATGTTGTTTATTTTCTATTCACAATCTGTGTTTTAGGTTTTTGTCATAATTAAATCCATATTGATTTCTTGCTTTTGGAATGACAGACAGAGTACTTCCGGTACATAGTTTGAGATTTGGGAAAACTATAAGAGTCACCTCTAGTACTACATCATTGGTTGATATGCCCAGCAATAGCAAACTTGTGGAAGGGATGAAATGAGGAATATGACTACTTGGGAATATATATATGTTCTTTCAGGCAGACATGACAACTATCTAAGGTGGTTTTCTTATGATTTCTTGCTGATCAAAGGAAACTTTGCATTAATTAGTCATTCTGTCAACTCAATATAGTTGTTCAAGCAATGCTGTTAGTGCTAGGAAGAAAGAGAGAATGAATAATATGATTCTAGCCTATTTTGCATATACGTAAATGAGTTGTTTTGTGGTTGATTTTATTCATTATTTCTAAATCCAAAGAGTCCATTTAAATAAACTCATCTTGTGAATGAAAATTGGGTCAGGTGTTTTGGATGTTCAAGTGTTTTGAAAATTTAGTGTTGTCAACGGTGCATTCGGCAATCAGTATAATATATTACATTGCCTTTTTCTGGTTGACTGATGAAGTGGCTTCTATAAAGACGATTGTGCTGATTTAAATGGGGATCATTTGATATGGCAATTGTACAAATTCTATGCTTAAACTTAAATGGGAGTTATCCTTTTCTTTTCTAGTCGCTAACAAATTTGTGTCAGTGAAATATGACTACTATTGGTTATATTATGAAAAAAAATAATTAGATATAATGTAAAATATCTAATTATTTTTCACTCTTAACGAATATGTTTCATCTAGACATAATGAAAAAATAACCTGACAGAATGTAAAAATAACTAGACACTTACTTTTCACTCTCAACAAATATGTTTTATTTTAAATTATTATTGTTATGTGTCAGTAGGCATTTTACATTCTATTGTATACTTCACTCTTCTCTAGTATTTCTCACACCCCACACTTAATTTTCACTCTAAACGGATATTCTACATTCTTTATGGTTATTGTTCAGTGCCGGTAGGCATATTACATTTTAATGCATATTACATTCTTTAGTATGTCTTACACCCACAATTATTTTTCACTTTAAATGGATATTCTACATTCTTTTTAGTTATTGTTTAGTGACCGTTCGTATTTTACATTCTAATGTATATTACACTCTTCTTTAGTAATTTTCACACCTCATAGTTATTTTTCACTCTAAACGGGTATTCTACATTCTTTACCGTTATTGTTCAATGCTAATAGGCATTTTACATTATAATGTATACTTCACTATAGTATTTCTCACTCATTGCACTTATTATTCACTCTGAACAGATATTTTTTATTGTAAATAGTTATTATTCTATCTAAATAGTTCTTGGTCAGTGTCAGTAAGTATTTTACATTCTAACGTATATTTCACTCTTCTTTAGTATGTCTCACTCCTTACACTTATTGTTCACTCTGAATGGATAATTTTTGTTCTAAGTAACTATTGTTCAATGCCAATAGTCATTTTACATGCTAACGTATACTTCGATGTTCTTTAGTATTTCTCACACTTCACAGTTATTTTTCACTCTAAATATATATATATATATTTCATTCTAAATACTTAATTGTTCGGTGGCAGAAGCCATTTTACTTTCAAGTGTATGCTTCACTCTTCTTTAATATTTCTCACTCCTTACACTTATTTTTCACTCTGAGCGAACAATTTTCAATCTTATTCTCATTTTACATCCTCATGTTCAGTTTTTAGTTTTGCTTCGTATTTCTCATTCTAGAAAACCATTTCTCAATCTAAACAGATTACCACCAAGCAGTTCGGCTATCAAATATAAAGAAGGGATTACGCTACCTTAAAGTGTTTTTACCCCATCCATTACACTGAACATCCAATAAACCTATTGGCAATACTAATAACTCAATTCTAGATAAACGTGTATGAAACCCTAAACCCTAAGGTCATGTTTGATAGCTGGATAGCAGAGATGGAATATCTTAACTAGGGGTGATCTATTACATCTTATTCCATAATTTAGTTTGATAACCATAGACATACTCTAGATTTTACTCTCAGAATAACAACCTTTATTCAGACTACTTTGTTAGTATTTGCAAGGTTCGAGATAACATTAGGTGTTAAAATCCCCAAGTAGCCCCCATTATTTAGGCCAATTCCTCTGTTGGGGATAGAACCGGAGTACCCAGACGAGGAGGACAAACAGCAGAGGAGGAAGAAGAGAAAAAATCAACCACACAAGAACACACATGGATTTTTACGTGGTTCGGAGGCAAGATGCCTTCCTACATCCACGGCCGCAACAGGATTCCACTAGATAATCACAGACTTGTTCCAATACAAAGAGAGAGCCCATCCTTTTATACTAGGAGATTAGGGCGTCATTAGTCAGGGTATTAAAGATAATAATACTCCGGTTAAACAGAAACCCTCTTCCGGGATACATCAGTCGCGCATGCTCGTCTATCCCCCCGGATGCTCTCCTGGGACCGAGTATGCCCTCCAGCGACTGCAGATGCTCCCCCACCATCAGACAGATCAAAGCATTGCCAAGGCAAGGTCGTCGCATTGCCAAGACAAGGTCGACGCATCCCAAGTGATATCGACTTGCCTTGAACTCACAATGCATGCTTCCCTGACGCCAGTGATGCTCTCCTGGGACAATGAATGCTCTCCAGTGACAGCATGTGCTTCCCTGCTAGACCCGGACAGCATATGCTCCCCTGGAGTAACGAATGCTTCCCTGGCACTGAAAGATGCTCCCCTGGAGCAGCGAATGCTCCCCTGGAGATGCGATATGCTCGCCATGCTCCCCTGAGCTGAGGATGCTCCCCTGGAGCAGTGGATGCTCCCCTGGGGCAGCGATTGCTCCCCTGGAGTAGCGAATGCTCCCCTGGAGATGGCATAAGCTCGCCATGCTTCCCTGATACTGTGAATGCTCCCTTGGAGCAGTGGATGCGCTCTTGAGGCAGAGTGTGATCCCGTGCAGAGGCGCACGAATGAAAGAGTTCTGACTCCACACTCTAACAATCTCTCACTTGGAGTCTGAACTCCAAAGAAAGGTAAACCTCTCACTGTATTAACCATGCTCAATATGACAATGGAAATACTGCTACGGCATCCCTCCATCAATCATCCATGGAGGCCAACTGAGGACTTGCACAGCCTCAGTTTCTCTGTGGTAACCACCTTGGTGAACATGTCTGCTGGGTTCTCTGCACCAAGTATTTTCTCCAGCAGTAAAACATCATCTTCAAGCAGACCACGAATGAAGTGATATTTCAGTTGTATGTGCTTAGTCCTTACATGAAAGACTGGGTTCTTGGCAAGGTGAATTGCACTTTGACTGTCACAAAATAACACACTGTTGCTTTGTTCCTTGCCCAACTCACTGCAGTGCCACCCAAGGTATAAACATAGCCAGTGGTACTTCTTCTGGTGTCCAGATCACCACCAAGATCTGAATCAACAAAACCTTGTAAGATAACATCATTTTTTCTGAAACAAAGTGACTTACCTGAGGTGCCTTTTAGGTATCTCAGAATCCATTTCACTGCCTCCCAGTGTTGCTTGCTCGGATCTGTCATATATCTGCTTACAACTCCCACTGCATGTGCTATGTCCGGCCTGGTACAAATCATGGCATACATCAGACTTCCTACAGCTGATGCATAAGGAATTTTCTTCATGGACTCACATTCTTCAGCAGACTTTGGTGACTGCCTTTTAGACAGCTTGAAGTGACTTGCTAGAGGGGTGTTAACTGATTTTGCATCTTCCATGTTGAACCTGCTCAACACCTTCTGGATGTAACTTTCTTGAGATAACTTCACAATACCAGCTGTTCTATCCCTCGCAATTCTCATCCTAAGAATTTGCTTTGCTGCTCCTAAGTCCTTCATAGCAAATTCCTTTGATAATTGCATTTTTCAGATTGTTAATCTCTGTCATGCTTGATCATGCAATTAGCATATCATCCACGTACAACAGTAGTATGATGTAACAACTATCAAACTTCTTCAGATAACAACAATGGTCCATATTGCATCTAATGAAACCATTGTTACATATAAATCCATCAAACTTTTTGTACCATTGTCTGGGGGCTTGCTTCAAACCATATAAACTTTTGTTTAATTTGCAAACAAGATTTTCTTTACCATGTTCATGGAAACCTTCCGGTTGTGCCATATAGATATCCTCCTCCAAATTGCCATAGAGGAAAGTAGTCTGAACATCAAGTTGTTCTAGGTGTAGGTTTTCAGTAGTAACAATACTCAACACCAGTCTAATGGTAGTTAGCTTGACAACTGGAGAGAAAATTTCAGTATAATCAATACCTTCCTTCTGTTGGAAGCCTTTCACAACCAACCTTGCTTTGTACCTCTTGCTGCCATCATGTTCTTCTTTTATCCGATAAACCCATTTATTGTGCAAAGCTTTCTTGCCAGGTGATAGTTCAGTCAACACCCAAGTTTTATTCTTGTGTAAGGAGTTCATCTCATCTTTTATTGCCAACTCCCACTTGATAGAATCTTCCACCTGCGTAGCTTCATCAAAACACTCAGGTTCACCAGCATCAGTCAACAACAAATAGTACAAAGAAGGAGAAAACCGCTCAGTCAGTTTAGGCAATCTGCTTGATCTTCTTGGTTGAACCTCGGGTGTAATAAACTCTGGTTGCACTACAGTGTTTTCAGAATTTCCTTGAAATCCCTTCAACACATCATCTTCTGAAATTTCCTCCAACTCAACATGTTCAGATTTCTGAGATTCTTGACATGCATCTTCAGATTTCATGACAGATCTATCCTTATATAATAAATTCTCATTGAATATAACATTCCTTTCTCTAATGATTTTCCTATTCTCATTATCCCAGAAACGGTATCCAAAATCATCAGAACCATATCCAATGAAAAAACACATTTTTGACTTGGGGTCCAACTTATCTCTGTCATTGGAATCAATATGCACATATGAAACACAACCAAATACCCTTAAGTGTGAAAGAATTACCTGCTTACCGGTCCAAGCCTCTTCTGGTATCTTACCATTTAGAGGAACACTAGGTCCTCTATTAATCAGGTAAGCCGCACAGTTGATAGCATCTGCCCAAAAGGTCTTCGGTAGGCCAGCATGTAATCTCATGCTCCTAGCTCTCTCATTCAGGGTTCTGTTCATGCGTTCAGCAACCCCATTCTGTTGTGGAGTATTTGGAATTATTTTCTCCATACGAATACCATGCAGTGCACAGAAATCTTTGAATTCCTTGCTGCTATATTCTCCACCATTGTCAGACCTCAGACACTTGATCTTTGCGCCGGTTTGATTCTCCACTTCTGCCTTCCACTTGACAAAGGTAGAGAAAACATCAGATTTATTTTTAAGAAAATAAACCCATACCTTCCGAGTAGAATCATCGATGAATGTGACATAATAGAGTGAGCCTCCAAGAGATCGAATAGGAGCTGGTCCCCACACATCTGTGTGTACAAGTTCTAACCTTTCTGGCTTAGAACTTCTTCCAGCTTTGGAGAAAGTGACTCTTTTCTGCTTTCCGAAGATACAGTCTTCGCATAGCCCAATGTCTATGGACTTCAAATCACCCAACTTCCCTTTTGCTGCCAGCACCTTCATTCCTTTCTCACTCATGTGTCCAAATCTGCAATGCCAAGTCTTGGATTCAACTTCTGACTTTGCCACTACCACTGTGTCTTTGTTGTTTGCAGTCATATAAAGAGTTCCAGTCTTGTTACCTCGTGCTATAACCATGGCACCTTTGGTTATTTTCCAGCACCCACTAACAAAGGTAGTGACATATCCTTCATCATCAAGTTGACCAATGGAGATCAAATTTCTTCTCAAACTTGGAATATGTCTGACATTCTTCAAATTCCACATAGTCCCGTTTGCTGTCTTTAACTGAACATCACCCTTCCCCACAATGTCTAATGGCTCATCGTCAGCAAGATAAACCTTCCCAAAGTTTCCAGCAACATAATTTTGTAAACTTTCTTTATGTGAGGTAGAGTGGAAGGATGCTCCGGAGTCTAGAATCCATGATTCAATGGGACTATTAACACTTAAGATAAGTGCATCATGGACCTCTTCTGTCGTAGCATTCGCAGAATCTTCTTCTTGTTTCTGACTCTGATTCTTTTTCTTTAGGAGTCTGCAGTCCCTTTTCAAATGTCCTTTCTTACCACAGTTCCAACAGCCATCTCCGCGGGGCTTAGACTGACTCCTTTTCTTGGACTTGGATCTGCTCCTATTTTGTCCGCGCTGGTTTGTTCTTCCCCTGCTCTCTATATTCAGAGCAGAACCCGAGACTTCACCGGATTCCCTTCTGCGAATATCTTCGCTTAGAATCAAGTCTCGTACCTCATTAAGCTTCAATTTGCTAGAACCAGAAGAACTACTTACAGCCGTCACAGTTGCACCCCAACTTTCAGGTAAGGAGGATAAAAGAATCAAGGCCCTAATCTCATCATCAAAGTTTATTTCTACAGAACTCAACTGAGTTGTAATCACATTGAATTCATTGATGTGGTCTGTAACAGAAGCACCTTCGGCCATCTTCAGATTAAATAAGCGACGCATCAAATATACCTTGTTTGAAGCTGAGGGATTTTCATACATATTTGATAGCGCCTTCATCAATCCTGCCGTGGTCTTCTCGTTCACGATGTTGAAGGCGACGTTTCTGGCCAACGTCAAGCGAACAACTCCGAGTGCTTGTATGTCTAGTAGATCCCAATCTTCTTTCTTCGTCCCTTCTGGCATCGTTCCAAGAAGCGGCTCATGCAGCTTCTTTTGATACAGGTAGTCTTCGATCTGCATCTTCCAGAAACTGAAGTCCTTGCCATCGAACTTGTCGATCCTCACCTTTCCTTCATCTGCCGCCATTACTCCCACTACTCCCTCGAACCAGAACAAGGCTCTGATACCAATTGTTGGGGATAGAACCGGAGTACCCAGACGAGGAGGACAAACAACAGAGGAGGAAGAAGAGAAAAAACTAATCACACAAGAACACACAGGGATTTTTACGTGGTTCAGAGGCAAGATGCCTTCCTACATCCACGGCCACAACAGGATTCCACTAGATAATCACAGACTTGTTCCAATACAAAAGAGAGCCCATCCTTTTATACTAGGAGATTAGGGCGTCATTAGTCAGGATATTAAAGATAATAATACTCCGGTTAAACAGAAACCCTCTTCCGGGATACATCAGTCGCGCATGCTCGTCTATCCCCCGGATGCTCTCCTGGACCGAGTATGCCCTCCAGCGACTGCAGATGCTCCCCCACCATCAGACAGATCAAAGCATTGCCAAGGCAAGGTCGATGCATTGCCAAAACAAGGTCGACGCATCCCAAGTGATATCGACTTGCCTTGAACCCGCAATGCATGCTTCCCTGACGCCAGTGATGCTCTCCTGGGACAATGAATGCCCTCCAGTGACAGCATGTACTTCTCTGCTAGACCCGGACAGTATATGCTCCCCTGGAGTAACGAATGCTTCCCTGGCACTGAAAGATGCTCCCCTGGAGCAGCGAATGCTCCCCTGGAGATGCGATATGCTCGCCATGCTCCCCTGAGCTGAGGATGCTCCCCTGGAGCAGTGGATGCTCCCCTAGGGCAGCGATTGCTCCCCTGGAGCAGCGAATGCTCCCCTGGAGATGGCATAAGCTCGCCATGCTTCCCTGATGCTGTGAATGCTCCCCTGGAGCAGTGGATGCGCTCCTGAGGCAGAGTGTGATCCCGTACAGAGGCGCACGAATGAAAGAGTTCTGACTTCACACTCTAACATCCTCTTCATCCAGTCTACTGCAGTAAGGGACTTAGACCGTTCCTAATAACTAATGTACACAGACAAATTATATGAAATTAATAGAAAAAATAAGATGACGGCATTTACAACATATAACATTTCTGTCCAAGACTTTGGCTACAGTGCTTGTCTACCTTCCTGTAACAATGATATAAACATGTTATTAAATCTTAACAATGCAACTCATGCGATAACATATAACATCGCTTGACTTTCAATAACTAATGACTTTAATATTAAACACCACTCAATAGCTAGTCACACTACAATGGTTCTGTGAAAGTAACCAAACTTAATATTCATTATACTGTAGACTTAACAAATGCTTATATAATCACCCGTCAACAGTCACAGTATAATAAAAATTACAATTTTGGTTGGCATGTGAGCGTACAGTCCAGCACCTCGGCTCCATGACATTAAACCATATTCATGAGATTTTATAGGTCATGTACCACTTTTACATTGTACAAAAAGAAAATAAACCATTCCCAGCGTCATCTCTCGTGCCAATCTTCAACTCCGTTGAGATCCCCTCGTTCTATTTAGCTGCCAGAAGTTGTACATCACTAGTATGTTCATGGGAGAGGCCCACTCTCCAATGGTTCATGATGTCTTCTCTTGGAGCCCCTTGCTTCATAAACAACATTCTGGTGTAATTCGTGAAGATGATATGATGCTCCTGAAGTTAATGCTCCGTCATGTATCCCACCCTCAGGCAGATGAGAAAAGCTTGATAAAAGGAGGAATAACAAGGAGAGAACTCGCATGTATCCCAGTACTGCATGATATTCTACACACACAAAAAATCGGTGCAATTAAAAGAAAAATGCATGTTCTTATACTTTTTATCATCAGAGAAGCCAAGGCAAGGATGATTATTGTATAGTTAAAATGAAGCATATATAAGAATAAAACAAATAATTGACTCCCCTCAATGAACTGCTGACAACTCCTCGTGTTGAAATTATTCACCTTCATTGAAGAATGAAATTAAAGGAAAAGCAAATTTTCAGTCATGTATTTGGACATTGGCATAACCAAGCAAAGATCCGGTCCACAATACGCACATCCTACATATCGGAAGTGTAAAAAAGCCATTTTTTGATCTGAAATAATCATCATGTATTAATTGAACTCAAACCTGTTACCTGATAAGCTGGCTAATGTTGATGTAGAAAGAAAAAGAAAATAGGATGGATGATCTCTTCACATCTCAGTTATATAGCATGCATGGACATTTGGTGATAAAGAAGCTCGACGTGGATGTTCGTAGAGGGTTCAAGTTAATAATAACCACAATTGGTAACTGATCATACTTTAATATCCTCTTCTCAAAACAAGGGCGCTCAAATATATACATATGTTGAAAAGATAAGTTGAAATTGAAAACTGCGGCAAACGTACAAATGGCAGAACATCGTACTTTACTCAAGGCAGAAAATAGGAGTGTGAAACCCACAGACAGATTTAAAATCAAATCACCTTAACTCATATTTCAGAAGGATCACATACCTGGTCACATGCCATGTGGAGATAGAATGACAAAAAGACATGCTCAAAGTGGACTTCCCATTAAAATATACTACATTGCTAGAACACCCATTTTTGACCAATATCCCTGCAAAATATCACTCAAGCAGTTCGTTGTTTTGGCAAGTAGTGGGCTTAGACTAGTATTACCAGTCATAGCATTACTTACGTGTAAGAGGTAATTGAGAGGTTCTCAATGCACAGGAAACAAGATTACTTGTTATGTCTCTAGAAATGTAAAGCTTTACTCACAGTAGAAAATAGCAATGCCGCATGTGTGAAACTCACAGACAGATTTAAAACAAAATCACCTTAACTCATATTTCAGAAGGATCACATACCTGGTCACATGCCATGTGAAGGCATCGCAAAAAAAATACCTGTTCAATTATAACCTTGTAAACATATATGATCAGCAGCTCATTAAATTTTCAGACATCTAGTTGCTTTGGCAAGTAGGGGGCTCAGACTAATATGAACAGTCATAACATTGCAAGGTGTTGAGAGACATGTCAGCCCTCACAATTCAAACCCATCACAGCATATATGCTCTGAGGAACCTCCACAGCTGTGTAAAGATATTCATTGTGTCACGTCCCGACGCGGAATATCGAGGGCGCGACGAGTCGTAAACACGCGTGTCAATCAGAGCATGTACAATTTTATTTCTAAAGTCAGAAATGAACGGGAAAATGATACTTTTATTCCATCAAAATGAAGTTACATCACTAATTCATAAGCCATAAAAGCAATTACAAACTTCCAATCCCAAAGTACATCATTCTTGTAAAACACTAATGATCTACATAAACTTAGGTAAAAAGGAAAATCACTCTTTCACTCTTGTCCATTCCCTTGTACATTTTCATTTCCTGCAACAATTAACCAAAACGTAGGGTGAGCTAAAAGCTCAGTAGGATTTTATATCTCTATGAACCAGGCAATCTTTAAGTGTTAGCAATTTAAACAACTTTCTAACTTGTATCGGGAAGTGTATAAACATGAATAGAATTTTCAAGTAATTGAGATGATATGATATCAAGATGAATTTCCAAGTAATGACTTTGAACAAGTAAGGAATTTCATGTAATTGGCCATTTTCACGCAAGTCAAGTAATTCCTGTAATTTTCAAGTAAACAAGTAACAAGTAAACAAGTACGAATAGTGGAATGCCGTATCAAGTAAATCTATCATGCACTTCGGTGCAATGCCACACCGTTGGTCAATCAACTCCCATGGGCACAAGTACTTTCGGGCGCTCCCCCCAGGACCAGACCGGGCCCCATTAATGCCAAGCATTGAGTCAGTGGATCATAAGATCCCAAGTACGTTTAGACATCCACTTATATAATTATGGCCAACGAATTTCAAGGATAAGCTAATTTGTAAAAAGTACAGATCTGACAAAAATTTCAGAAGTAGCAAGAGAAGTGAATAATAATTTTTAAGGCATAATGTTTAATGACATTAAGTCGTGGAATTCAAGAAAGAATGGTAACTAGGAAGAAAAATCAAGTAATTAGAGTTTAATAGAATTAATTTGATTCCATGGTTTAATATTATATGTATTAGATTTACAAGTGTTTAGACATGTTTACAGGAAATTTTTGTACTTTAAAGATGCATTAGTTAGCCAAAATGGTGATTTATTATAATAATCAGAATTTAATTATGAAAATAAGTTTTTAAGTTGAAAATAATTCTAACTTACTGAAAATAATATTAACATGCTGTGAATGATTTTCATATATTACTTTACTGGTAAGATGATAAAAATAAATTTTTCATACTGGATTTAATTTTTACATGCTGAAAATTAATTATTAACATGCTAAAATTAATACTTAACATGCTAAAATAATTAACTTATTGATAGGATGATAAGATAAATTTACCATGCTGATTGCTGAAATTCTCTGATAACCACATAAATTTTATCATGCTGAAAATCATTTTTCTATATTTATTTACTAATTATTTGATAGGAAAATAGAATTATCATGCTGAAAAATAGTTTTAATATACTGAAAATAATTCTAACATGCCAAAAATAATTTTAACATGCTGGAATAATTTTACTATACTAGAAGATAATTTTATCATGCTGGAAGTAATTTTCATGCATCAATTTACTAATTATTTAATAGGAAATTACACATTAGAAGTTACAAAAATTACATGTAAAAATAATTTCATTCTACAAAAATAAATTTTTAACATGCTGTAAAAATCAAAACATGCTAATATTGCCTTTTCTTACTTTTGGTGACTAAATACGTACAATTAACGTGAATTTTCAAACGGTATAGTTCCTATTGTAAATTGACTTAAGTTTAGTCCCACATTGGAAGTTACAAAAACTTGCATGACTTTATATGTTGGAGAGCTCACCCTTGGGTCAGGACCCAAGGGGCATAGGATGTGGGCTTGAGTTGTGAGTTGATACAAAACTAGTATTATTTATTTATTTATTTATTTATTTATTTATTTATTTGTGCCGTGCCGTGCCGTGCTTCTGTCTATGAACACGCTATAGGTGTATGGCGCGTTCAAGAATAGAATTATTTTTCTTTTAATTTCTGGTCGTCTGAAATTCAAAAGCATGATCGCGCTAGCATCCCCTAGCGCGTTCTTTAAGAACGCGCTATGGACCTATAGCGCGATATCAAAAATTACAATAGGCTAATTTTTTTGAAATCTGGTAAAGTGGCGGGGTCTATATGAACCGCTGTGTCGGGCTAGCGCGATTAGAACGCGCTACTGAGCTATAGCGCCTTCAGATTCCGAAAACGGAACTGAAAAACCAAGGGGTAAAATGATCATAACTTTCTCATTTCTCAATGGAATTTAACAAATGAGCTATCAATGGAAAGAGGACAGAAAAACGAACAAGATGGCATAATTTAATTGAAGTTTAGCCTGAGAGACACATACCTTTAGACGGATCTAAAGAAATATCCCCAAATATAGGAAAACCCTTTGATCTTCCAAATCTTCCTTCAAATCTCCACCAATCTTCGCAGCAACATATACTTAGCCCCCAGGGATGGTTTGAGGGTCGAATGGGGTTCTATTTATAGCCAAAACTTGGCCAAATTGGTCAAGATAGTTTGCCTAACAATGCCAAACTTTCCAACTCCGAATTAGAAGAAAAATGCCATTTCTCCTCTTAATCTAGCCCATCTTAGGTGTGAAAACAATGTAATTTCGGCTGGTCCAAGGTGGGCTATTAGGTAAGGGTTGATTCTTGAGTCAATCTTCTAGAAATTGGGTTATTATAAACCCTTAAATATCATATTAAACACATGTTATGAATTTAAGGTTAATTTAACCTTTATTGAATCCTTTAACCATTAATTCAACCCATTATGAATTATCCAATGGGCCAATTGTAAACCTAATCTATTACATGGACTTTTATTGGACTTACTATGATTTATCTAAGGTCTAAAGCATTTAATATCTATTTAATTCTAGTTAATTCAAGTAAATTTAATAATCTAGCTTATTTCATATAGGAAAAATGTAATTTGATTATTTCATGAAAATTTTAATTATATAATAAAATTAAAAATTTTATTTCTCATTTTTGATTATCGGGTTTCTACATCCTCCCCCACTTAAAAGAATTTGGTCCTCTAAATTCACATTATATAACTAAAATTCAAAAATTCGAGTAGAAAGGTCGAATTTCTAACCTGAGAATAAATCCGGGTATTTCTTCTTGAGGGATTCTTCCAATTCCCAAGTTGTTTCCTCGAATCCACGCTTGCTCCATTGGACTTTCACCATCGGTATGGCCCGATTTCTCAGTTTGTGTAATTTCCGATCCAGTATCTTGATCGGTCTTTCTTCATATGATAAGTTTTTTTGGAGTTTCAATTCTTCAAATTGAATCACATGTGAAGGGTCATAGACGTATTTCCTTAGCATGGATACATGGAATACGTCGTGTACACCGGCCAATTGAGGAGGTAAGGCCAGCTTGTATGCTACCTCGCCGATTCTCTCTAGAATCTTGAAAGGGCCGATAAATCTCGGACTTAGCTTTCCTTTGATGCCGAATCTTCTAATTCCACGGGTGGGTGAGATTTTTAAGAAGACATGCTCCCTCACTTGGAATTCAAGATCTCTCCTCCGATTGTCGGCGTAGCTCTTTTGCCTTGATTGGGCGACCTTGAGCCTTCCTTGTATTAACTGGATTTTGTCGGTTGTGTCTTGTACAATGTCGGGACCAAGCAATCCCTTGTCACCAACCTCGCTCCAGCATAGAGGCGATCTGCAACTTCGGCCATATAATGCTTCGAATGGTGCCATTTGAATACTCGACTGATAGCTATTGTTATAAGCGAACTCAGTCAGCAGTAAGTGTTCATGTCAACTACCACCGAAGTCAATCATGCATGCTCTCAACATATCTTCAATAATTTGATTCGTCCTCTCGGTTTGTCCATCCGTCTGAGGGTGAAAAGCCGTACTAAACCTTAGTCTAGTACCCATTGACGATTGTAAACCCTTCCAGAAATGAGAGGTGAATCTCGGATCTCGGTCCGAAATAATAGAGCTTAGAATACCATGCAGCCTTACGATCTCCTTGATATATAAGGCGGCTAGAACATCCACGGTCCATCTAGTCTTGATAGGTAATGTAATATCCCAGACCTTTCGGATCCTTCTTCGTGGGTCCTGGATCTGGTTTTCGGAGCGTCTGGCTCCGTTGTGTCTGAAATTTCGTTTCGGACATCTTTCGTGTTCGGATCGGCGCGATCCGGAGTCGTTTCGAGGCCCGGAGGCGTTCCGCGGCTTTTCCGCGCGTGTTTTCCGATTCCCGGTGTGTGTTTCGGCTTTTTCTTCGGAAGCTCGCTGCGGGCGAACCGGGCGGTTCACCCGGGCACGAGTGGTACCGTTGCGATCGGTGCGTTCCGAGGATTCCGGAAATATATTTTTCTAATTTTTGATATTTTTCTAAAAAATCAGATTTTCTTATATAATCCCATTTCTTTTCTTTTTCTTTTCTCCTTTCTTCTTCTTCTTCTTCCTCCTTCCTTCCCCAACCGTGGCCGCCCTCTTCTCTCTCCCTCTCTCCCGTTCGAGCGCGGCGACCACCGTTTCGGCTGCAGACGGCGGCAGTGCGACGCGGCGAGGACGTGGGTGACATCGAGACGATCGTGCGGGCGTGCGGCAAGCGTGGGAAGCGTGGGGAGGCGAGGTTTCTAAAAGCGTTCTTCGCGATTCGTGGGTGATTCGGCGGAGCATTCACTCCATTGAGGTAGGGTGACGTTCCTTAGCCTCTTGTCGATCATTCCCGTGTTTTATAGGCCGAGGGGAGGCCGAGAGGGGCTTATTTGAGCATGTTTAGGGTTTTTCCATGTTTTGGGGAGAGTCGCCCGATCTATGGATTGGATGCATGGATTCGTGTTTTGATGGCCTAGAATCATGCTAGGGGTCCCCAGGGGTCTTCCCCTTTGATTTCCCCCTCTCCGGTGGAGGTATGGGGGCGTGGAATGGTGTTTTTAGCCGTGCCCGGCCGTTCTCGGTTTTTCGGGATGATAGCGGTCCACCAGTAACCGCCTTCATCAGGTAGCGGTCAGGTGGGGACCGTCTTCATCAAGGTTTCGAGCGTTGGGGCTTGTGCTGTCGGCGGGCGGTCGTGGTCTCGCGACTGACCGCGACTGCTGGTGGCGGTCAGGGGGCGACCGCTTTCAGCCTGGGGTCCGGTACGGTCTTCGAGACGGGTTTTTGACCGTTGGAGTCTGGTCGCGATCTCCAGGAGACCGCTACCAGGTGAAGGCGGTCTTCACGCGACCGCTTTCACGTTTTCGTGCACCAGGGTGGTCGCGGTTCCAGGCCGACCGCGACCAGGTGATAGCAGTCCTGGGTCGACCGCTACCACAGGAGGCGGTCCTCCGGTGACCGCGACTCCCCTTCTTTACCGATTTGAACCCCGGACGAGCTAGTCTCGATCCCTGTGCTGACCCGTAGTCCGACTGATGCGGGGCATCATGTGGGGGCTACACGTGGGGGTGCCGTGGGGTCCCGGGAGGTGGTGGCTCCGGCTTGTGTCACCGTGCGTCGGTGTTGGTACAATGAGCGTTCCTCGTACCTGTGGTTGCATCGTTGTTTTCCGTGACTCGAGAGTCTACTCCTTCAGTGACCCTCCACTAGTCGTAGCCCACCAGTACGAGGTGCTGGTCTCACCTGGGAGTGGTGTACGGGCACCCACCTTTCGAGACGGTTTGTGGACCGGTTACCGTAGGCCTCTCGTCTTAGCCAGAGTCCGGCTGCGGGGGAAAACCGGTCAGAGGGCCAGACCTAGGACGCGTGGTCTGTGTGTGCACACGTGGTTGGGGACAGTGGACGCACGTCGACGGGCGTGACCCCAGCTAGTCACTTGTTGTGGTTTCTTGTACGGTGTTTGCGCCTCGGGTAGAACCTACCACGTCAGGCGGCTCACCTGCGACGCGGTGTCAGACGTCAGGGGACGCTACCGGCTGTGCTTCTAGTGGGTGGTACTCCTGTCGAGTACGGAGTGACAGACTGTCAGTCGAGTGTTTCCGACCTTTGGGTTTTACCGGTTCGACCTTTGAGCTTTGGTCTTCTTACCGTGGCACGTGTGTCGGTTTACGTGCCGTAGGGTCTTGTCTTGTAGAGTACAGGGCTTTCCCTTCCGAGGTACTCTCCTACCGCTAGTGTAGTGGTTTCTCGTTTTACGAGGTAGGGTTCGAGTGATCCCTACTGAGTCTTGTTCCGAGACTCATTCCCTGCGTGTTTTCACCGTGTTTCAGGTGAGGCGCCGCCCCAGGGGAGCGCGTCTGGGGTGCAGCGTGGTGCGGGTGCCCAGAGGTAGTGCCAGAGGTCAGAGCCGGGGTATGCCCCGTGTAGCTGTACTTTCTTTCTTGTCACTGTACTAGTCGTGGACTACTGTTGCTGTTGTTGTTATTTTATTGTGGACCATGTACAATGTTAATTTATTTCCTGCTTAATATTATAACTGTTTAATTTCTGCAATTACTTGCGACACTTGTGTAGTTTCCACACCATCCTTTTAACCCTTCCGAGTCTTCAGGCTCGTGGGTGGCGGTGCGAGTCTCGGGTTATCGGGCCTTCCCGGTAATCGGATTCTCGGGTCGTTACAGCTGGTATCAGAGCGCGGTTGTGGAATTACATGAGAATCATAGGTAATTGTAGTGGTCCACTAGTCCACAACGATGATGTACAGGTGACGCTGGCATTGGGCACCGTGCGTTTATTTTGACCTTGCCGTTTTCGTGTTTCTGTCTTTTTGCTTCAGGGGCGAGTATGGCGCCGAGGAGGAGCTCTCGCTCTCAGCAGGGGCAGTCGGCTGGAGGTCAGGAGATCCAGCAGGGGGTCCAGAGGGACCAGGAGGAGCATAGCAGAGTTCCGGGAGCTACCGAGGCCGCGGATGCTGCGAGAGCTCCGGGGGCCGAGGATTTCTTCCGTGGCATGTACCAGCTTATGTCTCAGCAGTTCGGCGGAGAGGCTGGTGAGGGCTCGTCAGCTAGGGGTGGGCCAGGCCGAGCAGTGAAGGACTTCATGCAGTTCCATCCACCTTACTTTAGCGGCCAGGCAGACCCTGATGCGGCTCGTGATTGGCTCGATGAGATGGAGCGGGTGTTCAGTTCCGCGAGGAGTGCTGCCGAGGACAGAGTTGTGTTGGCCTACAACCAGTTACAGGGTACGGCTCGGAGGTGGTGGTCTTCCGAGTGGAAGACGTCCTTTCAGCTTCGTCCACTTGAGCAGATCGAGTGGGATGACTTCGTAGTGCTTTCGAGCGTACGTACTGTCCAGACGTCGTTGCTACGCAGCGGATGCGGGAGTTTCTGGAGCTGGTGCAGGGTGACATGTCTGTGTTGCAGTACAGGGCCCGATTTGTCGAGCTGGGTCGGTACGCACCTCATATCATGGAGCATGAGAGGGTGAGGACCACGCAGTTTGTGCAGGGCTTGAGGCTGGAGCTGAGGCACCATTTGATCGCGAACGGGGCCACTGATCTAGAGACAGCGTCTCGTGTTGTGATTTCTTTGGAGATGGATATGCAGAGGACTCGAGGACCGATCAGCCAGGGGCAGTCCTTGTCAGGTCGCAGCCAGCAGCCGGCTACCCAGCAGCAGGGTTCTTCCAGCATGCGTCGGGTGGTTCAGGAGCACCGGCGTCGGCAGCGTCGGTAGCAGGATCTGCGTCCTTCGGCTCGAAGGTCAAGAAGTTCTTGAAGAAGAATTTCCGTAAGAAGCACAAGGATCAAGGGCAGGCTTCATCGGGCAGTGTACAGCAGCCGATTCCTTTGCAGCGTCAGGGATCAGTGGGTGGATCACGAGGACCTTGTCCACGGTGTGGTGGGACCCACCCAGGCAGGCAGTGCACGGCTCCGATCATCTATTTTCGGTGTGACCAGCCAGGGCATATGGCGCGTGACTGTCCTCAGAGACCGCCGCAGCAGCAGTTTCCTCAGCAGCAGGTTCCCCAGCAGCAGAGGCAGCAGCAGCAGGGACAGTATCCGCCACTACCCAGGTCAGCTAGTGTGGGAGGCAGGCAGAGGGCTCGGGGCCAGATCACGCACTTGACCAGGGCAGAGGCAGTGGCGTCGCAGCTCGTGGAAGGTACCGTTCAGATTTTGGGTTGTGCGGCTCGGGTTTTGTTTGATTCTGGCGCGTCTCATTCGTTATTTCGGAGGATTTCGCGTCGAGTGTCGAGGAGCCGGTGACCCAGTTGTCCTGTGATTTGGCAGTGGAGTTGCCTTCGGGTGACTTTATGATCACTCCGTATTGCTTCGATCAGGTTCCGGTTTGGATCGATGGGCGGAGTATGCCAGGCAGGTTTTATGCGTTGCAGCTTCGGGATTACGACGTGATTCTAGGCATGGATTGGCTCGAGACCCATGGAGCGGTGGTGGATTGTGGAATGAAGAGGGTCTACTTCCAGCATCCGAGCAAGAGGACCTTCTATTTCCAAGGTATCCGTTCCGCCTCTTCTCGATTCCTTATCTCAGCTATTCGAGCCCGTCGATTGCTTGATTCCGGTTGTCAGGGTTTTCTCGCGTCAGTGGTTGTGTCTGACTGGATGGAGCCGAATGTTGAGGACATTGCGGTGGTGTGCGAGTTTCCCGACGTTTTTCTTGAAGAGTTGCCTGGATTACCTCCCCGGCGGGAGATCGATTTCGTGATCGAGGTTGTGCCTGGTACGGGACCTTTGGCGAAGGCTCCCTACCGTATGGCCCCCGCTGAGTTGAGGGAGTTGAGGGCGCAGTTGCAGGAACTGCTGGCCAAGGGGTACATTCGTCCGAGCTTTTCCCCTTGGGGTGCGCCCGTGTTGTTCGTGAAGAAGAAGGACGATAGTCTGCGGTTGTGCATTAACTATCGGCAGCTGAATGATGTGACCATTAAGAACAAGTATCCGTTGCCACGGATTGATGATTTGTTTGACCAACTTCAGTCTGCGCGAGTGATCTCGCGGATTGATTTGCGGTCCGGTTACTATCAGCTGAGAATTCGCGAGTCCGATGTGGAGAAGACTGCGTTCAGTACGAGGTACGGGCATTATGAGTTTTTGGTGATGCCGTTCGGGCACACCAATGCCCCAGCAGCCTTCATGGACTTGATGCAGAGGGTGTTTCATCCGTATTTGGACCAGTTCGTGGTCATCTTTGTGGATGACATCCTTGTTTATTCGCGATCTGCCGAGGAGCACGCGTACCATTTGGGTGTGGTGCTGCAGACGTTGCGAGATCACCAGTTGTATGCGAAGCTCAGCAAGTGCGAGTTTTGGCTCAGCGAGGTGCACTTTCTGGGGCACGTGATTTCTGGTGATGGCATTTCCGTGGACCCCGCCAAGGTTGAGGCTGTGATGCAATGGCCGAGGCCGAGGTCGGTGACGGAGATCCGGAGTTTCTTGGGGCTTGCGGGTTATTATCGCCGGTTTATCCAGGATTTTTCTCGCATTGCGACCCCGATGACTAGGCTCACGCGGAAGGATGTGCCTTTCGTCTGGTCCGAGGAGTGTGAGCAGAGCTTCAGCGAACTGAAGAGATTGCTCACCTCGGCTCCGGTGTTGGTTTTACCTTCTGGATCGGGAGGTTTTGTGGTGTGTACAGATGCTTCCGGCGTCGGATTGGGTGCTGTTCTGATGCAGCATGGTAGAGTGGTGGCTTATGCATTTCAGCAGCTAAAGCCCCATGAGGAGAACTACCCTACCCATGACCTTGAGTTGGCGGCAGTGATCTTCACGCTGAAGATCTGGAGGCATTATCTGTACGGCGAGAAGTTCGAGGTATTCACTGACCATCAGAGTTTGAGGTATGTGTTCTCGCAGAGAGACCTGAACCTCAGACAAAGGCGTTGGATGGAGTTCATGAAGGACTATGACTTCACCCTATCTTATCAGCCGGGCAGGATGAATGTCGTCACCGATGCCTTGAGTCGGAAGGTTGCAGTCAGTACCTTGATGTTGAGGAAGTGGAGGCTCTGGGAACAAGTGCACGAGGTATCTTTCAGGCTCAAGATTCCCCAGGAGCCAGGGTTGGCGGTGCTTGCGAGTCTGACTGTCACTCCTGCTATCCGTCGTCAGGTGACAGAGGCTCAGCATGCAGACCCTGAGTTGCCCCGGATTCTTGCGATGGCTGACGTAGAACTTGGCGAGGACGGTGCTACGAGGTTTCGTGGCAGGCTGTACGTCCCAGCGGAGGAGCAGGTTCGTCGTGCGGTGTTACGCGAGGCTCATGGGAGCAGGTACACCGTACACCCAGGTGCGACGAAGATGTATCGGAACTTGCGGAGGCAGTTCTGGTGGCCTGGCATGAAGAGAGATGTCGCAGAGTTTGTGGCCAGGTGCCTGATTTGTCAGCAGGTGAAGGCGGAGCATCAGCGACCAGGAGGTACTCTTCAGCCCTTGGATGTTCCTGCTTGGAAGTGGGATCATGTGACCACGGATTTTGTGGTGGGGTTGCCGAGGACCTCGAGTGGGCAGGACAGTATTTGGTTGCTGGTAGATCGGCTGACGAAGGTGACGCGGTTGTTACCGGTCAAGGTCAGCTGGAGCGTGTCTAAGTTGGCTCGTCTTTATGTGGAGCGGATCGTGCCGTTGCATGGGGTTCCCATTTCGATCGTGTCGGATCGGGATCCGCGCTTCACTTCTGGATTCTGGAGGAGTTTCCAGCGAGCTCTTGGCACGGAGTTGGCGTTTAGCTCGGCGTATCATCCTCAGTCAGATGGTCAGTCTGAGAGGACCATTCAGACTTTGGAGGACATGCTGAGATCCTGCTGCCTGGAGTGGCAGGGGAGTTGGATTCATCACCTACCGTTGGTGGAGTTTGCCTATAACAACAGCTATCATTCGAGCATCGGCATGGCTCCTATGAGGCTCTGTATGGGCGTCCTTGTCGGACTCCGCTTGATTGGTTTGAGGTGGGTGAGCGTGTTTTGACGAGACCGGAATTGGTGCAGCAGTGTGTGGATGTTGTGCACCTGGTTCGTCAGAACATGTTGGCGGCCCAGAGTCGGCAGAAGAGTTATGCTGACCGTAGGAGGCAGCCTCTCGAGTTCGCCGTGGGCGATCATGTGTTCTTGAGAGTTTCTCCGATGAAGGGGGTGATGCGTTTTGGACGGCGTGGGAAGCTGAGTCCCCGCTATATTGGTCCTTTCGCGATTGTGGAGCGCATCGGTGAGGTTGCTTACCGGTTGCAGCTACCTCCTGAGTTGGCGTCGGTGCATGACGTGTTCCACGTCTCGATGTTGCGGAAGTATATGCCGATGACTCTCATGTGCTCGAGTTTTCTGTTTGGCCTGAGGTGACTCCAGATCTTTCTCTCCCAGAGTTTCCGATCCGCGTGGAGGATAGGCGAGAGCAGCGCCTGCGGAACAAGGTTATTCCCTTGGTAAAGGTCGTGTGGCAACGACACTCTGGTGGTGAGGCTTCGTGGGAACGTGAGGATGAGATGCGTCAGCAGTTCCCGTATCTGTTTGAGTGAGTCTTCCTCTTCTTTCCCCTTGGGTTGTTCTCAATTTCGAGGACGAAATTCCTTAAGGGGGGAGGGCTGTAATATCCCGGACCTTTCGGATCCTTCTTCGTGGGTCCTGGATCTGGTTTTCGGAGCGTCTGGCTCCGTTGTGTCTAAATTTCATTTCGGACATCTTTCGTGTTCGGATCGGCGCGATCCGGAGTCGTTTCGGAGGCCCGGAGGCGTTCCGCGGCTTTTCCGCGCGTGTTTTCCGATTCCCGGTGTGTGTTTCGGCTTTTTCTTCGGAAGCTCGCTGCGGGTGAACCGGGCGGTTCACCCGGGCACGAGTGGTACCGTTGCGATCGGTGCGTTCCGAGGATTCCGGAAATGTATTTTTCTAATTTTCGGTATTTTTCCGAAAAATCAGATTTTCTTATTTAATCCCATTTCTTTTCTTTTTCTTTTCTTCTTTCTCTTATTCTTCTTCTTCTTCCTCCTTCCTTCCCCAACCGTGGCCGCCCTCTTCTCTCTCCCTCTCTCCCGTTCGAGCGCGGCGACCACCGTTTCGGCTGCAGACGGCGGCGGTGCGACGCGGCGAGGACGTGGGTGACATCGAGACGATCGTGCGGGCGTGCGGCAAGCGTGGGAAGCGTGGGGAGGCGAGGTTTCTAAAAGCGTTCTTCGCGATTCGTGGGTGATTCGGCGGAGCATTCGCTCCATTGAGGTAGGGTGACGTTCCTTAGCCTCTTGTCGATCATTCCCGTGTTTTATAGGCCGAGGGGAGGCCGAGAGGGGCTTATTTGAGCATGTTTGGGGTTTTTCCATGTTTTGGGGAGAGTCGCCCGATCTATGGATTCGATGCATGGATTCGTGTTTTGATGGCCTAGAATCATGCTAGGGGTCCCCAGGGGTCTTCCCCTTTGATTTCCCCCTCTCCGGTGGAGGTATGGGGGCGTGGAATGGTGTTTTTAGCCGTGCCCGGCCGTTCTCGATTTTCCGAGATGATAGCGGTCCACCAGTAACCGCCTTCATCAGGTAGCGGTCAGGTGGGGACCGCCTTCATCAAGGTTTCGAGCGTTGGGGCTTGTGCTGTCGGCGGGCGGTCGCGGTCTCGCGACTGACCGCGACTGCTGGTGGCGGTCAGGGGGCGACCGCTTTCAGCCTGGGGTCCGGCACAGTCTTCGAGACGGGTTTTTGACCGTTGGAGTCTGGTCGCGGTCTCCAGGAGACCGCTACCAGGTGAAGGCGGTCTTCACGCGACCGCTTTCACGTTTTCGTGCACCAGGGTGGTCGCGGTTCCAGGCCGACCGCGACCAGGTGATAGCGGTCCTGGGTCGACCGCTACCACAGGAGGCGGTCCTCCGGTGACCGCGACTCCCCTTCTTTACCGATTTGAACCCCGGACGAGCTAGTCTCGATCCCTGTGCTGACCCGTAGTCCGACTGATGCGGGGCATCATGTGGGGGCTACACGTGGGGGTGCCGTGGGGTCCCGGGAGGTGGTGGCTCCGGCTTGTGTCACCGTGCGTCGGTGTTGGTACAAGGAGCGTTCCTCGTACCTGTGGTTGCATCGTTGTTTTCCGTGACTCGAGAGTCTACTCCTTCAGTGACCCTCCACTAGTCGTAGCCCACCAGTACGAGGTGCTGGTCTCACCTGGGAGTGGTGTACGGGCACCCACCTTTCGAGACGGTTTGTGGACCGGTTACCGTAGGCCTCTCGTCTTAGCCAGAGTCCGGCTGCGGGGGAAAATCGGTCAGAGGGCCAGACCTAGGACGCGTGGTCTGTGTGTGCACACGTGGTTGGGGACAGTGGACGCACGTCGACGGGCGTGACCCCAGCTAGTCACTTGTTGTGGTTTCTTGTTCGGTGTTTGCGCCTCGGGTAGAACCTACCACGTCAGGCGGCTCACCTGCGGCGCGGTGTCAGACGTCAGGGGACGCTACCGGTTGTGCTTCTAGTGGGTGATACTCCTGTCGAGTACGGAGTGACAGACTGTCAGTCGAGTGTTTCCGACCTTCGGATTTTACCGGTTCGACCTTTGAGCTTTGGTCTTCTTACCGTGGCACGTGTGTCGTTTTGCGTGCCGTAGGGTCTTGTCTTGTAGAGTACATGGCTTTCCCTTTCGAGATACTCTCCTACCGCTAGTGTAGTGGTTTCTCGTTTTACGAGGTAGGGTTCGAGTGATCCCTACTGAGTCTTGTTCCGAGACTCATTCCCTGCGTGTTTTCACCGTGTTTCAGGTGAGGCGCCGCCCCAGGGGAGCGCGTCTGGGGTGCAGCGTGGTGCGGGTGCCCAGAGGTAGTCTCAGAGGTCAGAGCCGGGGTATGCCCCGTGTAGCTGTACTTTCTTTCTTGTCACTGTACTAGTCGTGGACTACTGTTGCTGTTGTTGTTATTTTATTGTGGACCATGTAAAATGTTAATTTATTTCCTGCTTAATATTATAACTGTTTAATTTTTGTAGTTACTTGCGACACTTGTGTAGTTTCCACACCATCCTTTTAACCCTTCCGAGTCCTCGGGCTCGTGGGTGGCGGTGCGAGTCTCGGGTTATCGGGCCTTCCCGGTAATCGGATTCTCGGGTCGTTACAGGTAAAAAGTGAGCAGACTTTGTTAACCGATTCACAATTACCCATATAGCATCAAAACCATTTCGGGTCTTCGGTAATCCAACAATGAAGTCCATACCAATACTATCCCATTTCCATTCCGGTATTTCGAGAGGCTTGAGCTTGCCAGCCGGTTTGAGGTGTTCGACCTTGACTTGTTGACAAACCAAACATTGGCTTACGAACTTAGCTACCTCTCTCTTCATATTAGGCCACCAGAATGTTCTCTTGAGGTCTTGGTACATTTTTGTAGCACCGGGGTGAATAGTGTACCTTGACCGATGTGCTTCCTCTAGGATTTTACCCTTGATCGTAGAACAATCGGGTACACAAGTTCTGCCTTTAAATAATAGCCTTCCATCATTAGCCAGAAGGAAATCCGGTCGTTGATCTAATTTGTCTTTAATTTCAACGATCATCGGATCATCACCTTGCCGTTCCTTAACTTCTGAGAGTAACTCGGGTTGGTGTCGAATATTAGCAATAAAGACTCCACCTTCATTCTCCTCCATATTGAGGTTTAAGTTGCCCATTTCTTCAAGTAGATGCCATTCTTTAACCATCAAGCTCGATAATAAAGCCATTGGTTTCCAACCACCGTCTTTGTCTCATATTGAGCTCCTTTTGAGAGAATAAATATTTGAGACTCTTGTGATCAGAATACACTGTAAAGGCTTCGCCATAGAGATAATGTCGCCAGATCTTCAAAGCAAAGACCACAGTTGCCAGCTCTAGGTCATGTACGGGATAATTTTCCTCGTGTTTCTTCAATTGCCGTGAAGAATAAGCTATGACCTTGCCGTGTTGCATTAATACGCAACTTAGGCCAATTCCAGATGCATCAGCATACACTTCAAATCCTCCTCCTTCCGTAGGTAATGTGAGAATAGGAGCAGTCGTCAGACAATCCTTTAAAGTTTGAAAGTTTTTCTCGCATTCCTCGGACCATATAAAAGGATTCTCCTTCCTTGTCAATCTTGTTAAAGATACTGCGATCTTTGAGAAATCCTTGATAAATCTTCGATAGTATCCAACCAATCTCAAAAAGCTTCGGATTTCCGTCACACTAGTAGGTCTTTCCCAGTTCTTTACGGCCTCGACCTTTGAAGGATCGACGGCGATACCATTCCAGGAAATTATGTGACCGAGAAAAGAAACTTCCTCCAACCAGAAATCACACTTGCTTAATTTGGCATAAAGCTTGTGATCGCTTAATAATTGAAGGGACTTCTTGAGATGTTCCTCATGTTCTTCCTTTGACTTGGAGTAGATCAAAATGTCGTCAATGAAGACAACCACAAATTGATCGAGGTACGGCCTGAATACGCTATTCATCATCTGCATAAATGCGGCAGGCGCATTTGTTAAGCCAAAAGGCATAACGGTGAACTCGTAATGTCCATACCTACTCCGGAATGCAGTCTTGTGAATATCACTTTCCTTGATCTTCAATTGATGATAACCAGATCGAAGGTCGATCTTTGAGAAATATTGAGCTCCAGAAATCTGGTCGAATAATTCATCAATTCTCGACAATGAATATTTATTCTTGATGGTGAGTTGATTCAGTTGCCGATAATCAACACATAACCTCATCGAACCATCATTCTTCTTGACAAATAAGACCGGGGCTTCCCAAGGTGAAGTACTTGGTCGGATAAACCCCTTCTCCAGTAATTCTAATAATTGATCCTTTAATTCTTTCATTTCCACGGCAGACATCCGATATGGAGCTTTAGAAACTGGTGCCGCTCCCGGAATTAAATCAATAGAGAAAACCACTTCTCTCTCGGGTGGAATACCAGGCAACCCGTCCGAAAATACATCAGAATAATCCCGAACGATAGGAATGTCCTTTAGAACGGGTTCCGTGTGCTCGGTCATAGTGATAGAAACTAAGAAATCGACACAACCCTTCCTTAAGAATTTCTCGGCTTTGAGGGCCGAAATTAGAGGTATGTGCTTGGAATGCCGGGTGCCAGAAAATAGAAGGTCGGGGTAACCCATAAAAGTTACCGTACCCAGCTTGCAATTGACACTAGCACCATGTGTAGATAGCCAATCAGCACCTAAAATAACATCATATCCTTCCATCTCCATGCATACCAAATCAGTGGGTAAGTTATAACCGCTAATTAGAATTTCACTATCAGGATAGAAGTGTTTAATCTCCGTTCCCATTCCAATAGGGGTAGTGATAGTGAGTGTAGAATCTAACGGAACAGGCTTCATAGGTAAAAGACCAGCAAATCTTCTAGATATAAATGAATGCGTAGCTCCGGTGTCAAATAAGACAGAGGCAGGCTTGGAGTATATGAAAAGAGTACCTTCCACGATGCCTCCTTCCTCGGTAGGTTCCTTACCCATAAGGGCTTGAAGTCTTCCTGGCTTCTTGGCAATAATAGGAAGCTTTGCCGGTGATGGAGCTTGCTCGTTGAGAAGAGGGCAATTCGGGATCCTATGCTCCCGACTCCCGCATTGAAGACATGCACCGAGCTTTCTCCAACATTCCTCGGCTTTGTGTCCGGGCTTCTCGCAGTATTTGTATAATTCCTTTGATGTTGCCGATATAGGGACAATTTGCTTGTCGAATGTCCTTGGCTTCTTATCCCCATAAAAATTACGTCCACCTTTGTTGAAATTACGCCCGTCCTTGATGAAATTACGCCCGTCATTGGGCCTTTTCTTCCCGAAGGAAGGTTTGAAACTTCCGGACCCAGTAACTTGCTCTCTCTTGGCTTCCCTTCCTCGGATACGATCCGATAACTCCATTGCATCTTCTAGGAGTTGTGCTCTCCGTATCACATCTGAATAAATTTGGATATCCATCGGGGCTAGTTGAGTAATATATTGAGGCTTAAGGCCATTAAGAAATCTCCTTGCCTTCATTTTGTCAGTACCCACGAGATGTGGAGCGTACCGAGATAACCTCAAAAATTATGCTTCATATTCCGCAACTGATAAACCCCTTTGTTTTAAGGCGGCAAATTCAGCGGCCTTCCTTTCTTGTACTCGGTCGGAGAAGTATTTACTATTGAAGTGTTCCACGAACTCTTCCCATAATACTTGGTCGTGCGGTAAAGTAGCTTCGACCGATTCCCACCAGGCACGTGCATCTCTTTCTAGTTGGAAAGTAGCGAGTAGGACCTTTTCCTTGTCGGCACATTGCATGACTCGGAATATCCTCTCGAGCTCCTTAATCCAGTGTTCGGCTTCATCTGGATCCGTAGATCCAGCGAACTTGGGAGGGTTCATGCTTCGAAAATTCCTATGCAAATCTCCGGCTCCTCGGTTTGCTCCTCCTTGAGCAACCTGTTGGAGGGCTTGTGTTAAGCCTTGAACAGTCCGCTGCATCTCACGCCATTGAGCTCTCTCCGCGGCCATTTACGAGAATTAGCCTGAAACCAAAATTCTAAGGTTTATTATTTTTGTTTTGGTATTTATTTCCTGATAATTCCCTTTTTCTTAAAATTTAACCTGTGTTTCTACCCAATCTTACTGGGAAGGTTTTGAGACCTATCCAATTTCTAGATATTGATCTTAAACCTAATCAAAGTTTAAGAATGAACCTATACTTGTGAAACCTAGGATTTTATGTAACCTAGGCTCTGATACCAGAAAGACTGTCACGTCCCGATGCGGAATATCGAGGGCGCGACGAGTCGTAAACACGCGTGTCAATCAGAGCATGTACAATTTTATTTCTAAAGTCAGAAATGAACTGGAAAATGATACTTTTATTCCATCAAAATGAAGTTACATCACTAATTCATAAGCCATAAAAGCAATTACAAACTTCCAATCCCAAAGTACATCATTCTTGTAAAACACTAATGATCTACATAAACCTAGGTAAAAAGGAAAATCACTCTCTCACTCTTGTCCATTCCCTTGTACATTTTCATTTCCTGCAACAATTAACCAAAACGTAGGGTGAGCTAAAAGCTCAGTAGGATTTTATATCTCTATGAACCAGGCAATCTTTAAGTGTTAGCAATTTAAACAACTTTCTAACTTGTATCGGGAAGTGTATAAACATGAATAGAATTTCCAAGTAATTGAGATGATATGATATCAAGATGAATTTCCAAGTAATGACTTTGAACAAGTAAGAAATTTCATGTAATTGGCCATTTTCACGCAAGTCAAGTAATTCCTGTAATTTTCAAGTAAACAAGTAACAAGTAAACAAGTACGAATAGTGGAATGCCGTATCAAGTAAATCTATCATGCACTTCGGTGCAATACCACACCGTTGGTCAATCAACTCCTATGGGCACAAGTACTTTCGGGCGCTCCCCCTAGGACCAGATCGGGCCCCATTAATGCCAGGCATTGAGTCAGTGGATCATAAGATCCCAAGTACATTTAGACATCCACTTATATAATTATGGCCAACGAATTTCAAGGATAAGCTAATTTGTAAAAAGTACAGATCTGACAAAAATTTCAGAAGTAGCAAGAGAAGTGGATAATAATTTTTAAGGCATAATGTTTAACGACATTAAGTCGTGGAATTCAAGAAAGAATGGTAACTAGGAAGAAAAATCAAGTAATTAGAGTTTAATAGAATTAATTTGATTCCATGGTTTAATATTATGTGCATTAGATTTACAAGTGTTTAGACATGTTTACAGGAAAATTTTGTACTTTAAAGATGCATTAGTTAGCCAAAATGGTGATTTATTATAATAATCAGAATTTAATTATGAAAATAAGTTTTTAAGTTGAAAACAATTCTAACTTACTGAAAATAATATTAACATGCTGTGAATGATTTTCATATATTACTTACTTTACTGGTAAGATGATAAAAATAAATTTTTTATACTGGATTTAATTTTTACATGCTGAAAATTAATTATTAACATGCTAAAATTAATACTTAACATGCTAAAATAATTAACTTATTGATAGGATGATAAGATAAATTTACCATGCTGATTGCTGAAATTCTCTGATAACCATATAAAATTTATCATGTTGAAAATCATTTTTCTATATTTATTTACTAATTATTTGATAGGAAAATAGAATTATCATGCTGAAAAATAGTTTTAATATACTGAAAATAATTCTAACATGCCAAAAATAATTTTAACATGCTGGAATAATTTTACTATACTAGAAGATAATTTTATCATGCTGGAAGTAATTTTCATGCATCAATTTACTAATTATTTAATAGGAAATTAAGTTTTATATGCACAAAAATAGCTTTAAATAGATTTTAACATGCTGAAAATAATTTTTATATCTCAGTATGTATAAAATAATTTTATCATATTGGAAGTCACTTTTAACATGCTAGAAATAGTTTTAACATGTTGGAACTAATTTTTAGTATGTATAAACTAATGAGGTGAAAATTAGATTTTTACATGTAAAAATAATTTCATTCTACAAAAATAAATTTTTAACATGCTGTAAAAATTAAAACATGCTAATATTACCTTTTCTTACTTTTGGTGACTAAATACGTACAATTAACGTGAATTTTCAAACGGTATAGTTCCTATTGTAAAGTGACTTAAGTTTAGTCCCACATTGAAAGTTACAAAAACTTGCATGGCTTTATATGTTGGAGAGCTCACCCTTGGGTCAGGACCCAAGGGGCATTTATATATTTATATATTTATATATTTATATATTTATATATTTATATATTTATATATTTATATATTTATATATTTATATATTTATATATTTATATATTTATATATTTATATATTTATATATTTATATATTTATATATTTATATATTTATATATTTATATATTTATATATTTATATATTTATATATTTGTTTATTTGTTTATTTGTTTATTTGTTTATTTGTTTATTTGTTTATTTGTTTATTTGTTTATTTGTTTATTTATATATTTATATATTTGTTTATTTGTTTATTTATATATTTATATATTTGTTTATTTATATATTTATATATTTATATATTTATATATTTGTTTATTTATATATTTATATATTTATATATTTATATATTTATATATTTATATATTTATATATTTATATATTTATATATTTGTTTATTTATATATTTGTTTATTTATATATTTGTTTATTTATATATTTGTTTATTTATATATTTATATATTTATATATTTATATATTTATATATTTATATATTTATATATTTATATATTTATATATTTATATATTTGTTTATTTATATATTTGTTTATTTATATATTTGTTTATTTATATATTTGTTTATTTATATATTTGTTTATTTATATATTTATATATTTATATATTTATATATTTGTTTATTTATATATTTGTTTATTTATATATTTGTTTATTTATTTATTTATATATTTGGTTTATTTGTTTATTTGTTTATTTGTTTATTTGTTTATTTGCCGTGCCGTGCCGTGCCGTGCCGTGGCGGGGTCTATATGAACCGTGTCGGGCTAGCGCGATTAGAACGCGCTACTGAGCTATAGCGCCTTCAGATTCCGAAAACGGAACAGAAAAACCAAGGGGTAAAATGATCATAACTTTCTCATTTCTCAATGGAATTTAACAAATGAGCTATCAATGGAAAGAGGACAGAAAAACGAACAAGATGGCATAATTTAATTGAAGTTTAGCCTGAGAGACACCTACCTTTAGATGGATCTAAAGAAATATCCCCAAATATAGGAAAACCCTTTGATCTTCCAAATCTTCCTTCAAATCTCTACCAATCTTCGCAGCAGCATATACTTAGCCTCTATGGATGGTTTGAGGGTCGAATGGGGTTCTATTTATAGCCAAAACTTGGCCAAATTGGTCAAGATAGTTTGCCTAACAATGGCAAACTTTCCAACTCCGAATTAGAAGAAAAATGTCATTTCTCCTCTTAATCTAGCCCATCTTAGGTGTGAAAACAATGTAATTTCGGCTGGTCCAAGGTGGGCTATTCGGTAAGGGTTGATTCTTGAGTCAATCTTCTAGAAATTGGGTTATTATAATCCCTTAAATATCATATTAAACACATGTTACGAATTTAAGGTTAATTTAACATTTATTGAATCCTTTAACCATTAATTCAGCCCATTATGAATTATCCAATGGGCCAATTGTAAACCTAATCCATTACATGGACTTTTATTGGGCTTACTATGATTTATCTAAGGTCTAAAGCATTTAATATCTATTTAATTCTAGTTAATTCAAGTAAATTTAATAATCTAGCTTATTTCATATAGGAAAAATGTAATTTGATTATTTCATGAAAAATTTAATTACATAATGAAATTGAAAATTTTATTTCTCATTTGTGATTATCGGGTTTCTACACATTGTGTTGCTATGACAATCAATCAACCACCTTCACAATGTGATTATCAGTATAAAAATTTACATCATTGCCCTTCACAATTTGATTTGCTAAATGTGACCCAAAACATTAAACATCCTCCGTTCAGGTTTGCACCATGATACACCTGCTAAATCATCCAACTACATTTTATGGAAATAGTCCAAGTACAAAACAAGAGATAAATGAACTAAAGTAAGTGTCGAAACCCCTAGTTCAGCTTGACATATTGATGGGATAGGTCAACCTACCCCAGTCCCGGGTCGACACACCCAGGGGTCAATCGAGCGAATTGCGTCTTCGATCGACTAACCCATGGGTAGGTCGACATGCTATGACCCAGGTCATTGGATAGGCTGACCTACCCCAGCCCCAGGTCGACACACCTTAATGAACTACACTTGATCAATGAATCTCCGATATATAGAAAGTTAGATCCCCCCAATCTGTAGATAGAACTCAAAGTAAGATGAAAAGATCCATAAAAGCCAAGCAATAGTAACTCCAAATAAAATATGCTGCACGTGTCAAACCCACTTGACAGATGTAAAACTATAACACCTTAAGTTATAGTCAGAAGGATCACATACCTGGTCACATGCCATATGGAGATAGAATGACAAAAAGACATGTACACGCCATGACAAATATTATATGGATGCACTTCCAACAATTGAACCTGTCAGACCTAATGAACTACACTTGATCAATGATTATCACAACAATAGAAAGTTAGATCCCCCAATCTGTAGATAGAACTCCAGTAAGATGAAAAGATCCATAAAAGTCAAGCAATAGTAACTCCAAATAAAATATGTTGCGCGTGTCAAAAAGAAGCTTTACTAAGGCATTGCAGAATGACAGAATGACAAAAACACATGTCATGTCTCTAGAAATGTAAGAAAAGAAGCTTTACTCGAGGCAGAAAATAGGAGTGCTACATGTGTCAAACCCACAGACAGATTTAAAACCAAATCACCTTAACACATTTTTCAGAAGGATCACAGTCCTAGTCACAGGCCATGTGAAGGGATCACAGAAAAAATACCCGTGCCTTTACAACCTTGTAAACATACATGATCATCAGTTCTTTTCAGACAGCTAGTTGCTTTGGCAAGTAGGGGGCTCAGACTAATATGAACATTCATAGCATTGCAATGTGTTGAGAGACATGCCAGCCCTCATAATTCAAATCCATCACAACATATGTGCTCCGAGGAACCTCCACAGCTGTGTAAAGATGTACACTGTGTTGCTATAACAATCAATCAACCACTACAAGAAAAAGTGGCTATAGCGACCGCATTAGCGACCGATTTAATCGGTCGCTAGTCGGTCCCAAATAGAGACCAATTCGGAGACCGAAATAATCGGTCGCATAACCGAGACCGTTTCAGCGACCGCATGTATATTGGTCGCTAATCGGTCGCTATTATTGCGACCGAATTAACTTCGGTCTCCAGTCGGTCGCTGATGCCGTTATACTTCCTACTACGACCCCCGCCCGCCCGAGCCCTCCCGCCCGAGCCCCCCCCCTCCCGCCCGAGCCCCCCCTCCCGAGCCCCCTTCCCCTGCTGCCCCCTCTCCGCCCTAGCCCCCCTCCCCGCTCCCGCCCGAGCCCCCTCCGCCGGAGCCCCCCCTCCGCCCGAGCCCTCCCGCCCGAGCCCCCCTCCTCCGCCGGAGCCCCCCTCCCCGTGCTGCCTCCCGCCCGAGCCCCCCTCCGCCGGAGCCCGTCGCCGCGCCGCTCGCGTCGAGTCGCCGTCGCCGCTCGCCCTGCCGTCGTCGCCCTCCGCAGGTACCTCTCTCTCTCTCTCTCTCTCTCTCTCTCTCTCTCTCTCTCTCTCTCCCTCTTTACTAGTCTGATTTTATGGTTGCCTTCGAGACTTCTTTTTTCAAGCTTTTGCGCTCTGTGCAGACAATAAGGTTCTTCCCCCGTTCAAGTTCATGGGTACCTGTACTTACCGAAGAAGACCTGGAACTTCGGCTCGGACTTGGAGGTGATCCAATATTTTCCCTTAAGATGGTGTTCTTTGATAATATAGGTGAATACCTAGGTGGTGAGAAGAGCATGAGGTGAGTGAATTGAGGCATTTTTGGCTTGCATCGCCCAGGTGAAAAAGGCCATTGTCTTTGATAATATAGGTCTCTTTTGTGTCTGGTGCAAAAGCTGAAGCCTGTCAGCCTCATTGCAGATCAATTGCCAACTGATATTGCCATTCACAAACAAATATGCAGCTATGTGACCTGGTCCCACCATTTGGGAGTATAAGGGGACTCCACTCGTTGCTAAATGCTATCCAGAACCCAATCTGCTCTTCTCATTGTCTATATTTTGTCCATTTGTTTCCCTGTTCTGTTCTTTCCTTTTCTTTTGTGTACATGTTGACTCTGCAGCAGCCCACCAACAAATTGCAAAGTTGTTATCCCTTTTCCTACACAAGTAAGAAACTGAATA
Organism: Amorphophallus konjac; assembly: GCA_022559845.1. Taxonomy (NCBI): domain Eukaryota; kingdom Viridiplantae; phylum Streptophyta; class Magnoliopsida; order Alismatales; family Araceae; genus Amorphophallus; species Amorphophallus konjac. The sequence continues at coordinate 15,163,894 of CM040124.1, forward strand.
CATAATCTGATTTCCACTCAAAACCCGATGTGTAGTTCACAGGCCATACTGAAGTTGTAACTGATATACGATCCATATTCAAGCCAAAGATTTATGTTTTAATTCAGTCAGCACCCAACATCGACAACCCATAATGTACTAACATCCAACCCAAGCCCAGGAATTGATTATTTTTATGATCCAACTTAACCTGAGAGCTAGCTCAGCTGTGCAATCAGGCCCATGTCTAACCTTCTTACCTTATCCGGTCAACCATTACTAGTCTGACCCTTATACAAAAACGTTTTATCTTGGCCTACATAAAGACAAGTTGTTCCATATAAGTTCAATTCCATTAGCTTATTGCAGCCTAAAACAGACCATTAAATAGACAAAGAACCTTCATTGAAGCGACTTTCATGCCCTGAAAGAAGCAATGAAAGTCTAATGTCGTTGGGTTAAAAACTTCACATTAATCAGCATATTAGATTTTTATGATCCACTGTAATGGCTACTGCTACACCTAAAGGAAGAAATGAAAATTCAGTTTCAGCTTATTAGACAGTTAATAACTTCACATTGCATGGCGAATTGAGTTTGTTGAATGACTGTGAATCTGTGATGGTGGAAACACTTGTATGTGCATGTGATTCTAGGATTTCTGAAGACAAACTTCGTAAGATGCATTGGTACTCATATAGGTTGGTGAATATCGGTGGGCTATGAACTTTTCATGTTGCATGACAGATTAAATTTTAGACTGGCTGTTGGTGCAGACACTTATATGTGTACTCTAATGTTATGACTTCTGAGGATGGATAAGATGTGTGTGCAGTAATATAAAATTGTTGATACAAAAGTAACAAAACATGTTATCCCATGTCAGTGGATGCATAAATGCATGCTGAGTATCTTGGTCGCGTGTGAGTCAAATATTTTAAAGGTGGGTCAGTTTATGGGTTATATCTGGTTTTAGAGGAATAATAAAGCTGGAAGTTTTCAATATTTGAGCAGGAAAATTTCAATATTTGAAGATTATGCAATATAATGGTGATCTAGAAATGGATAATCTATCATATATCGGAGAAAGCTTCATCATGCTAGCAACACAGGAATGCGAGGCTATAATGTTATTCTTTTCCGTAAAGACCTGAAATTTACCGACAGGAATTGCCATGAAAATGGGGGTTTCTACTTAGTAGAGACTAGAAAGCACAAGCATGTTGTTGGTCTCAATGGACAATATTTGGTGTTAGTACCACTATAATTGTGCTTCATACTCAAAAAATGCAGTGGTCAGTTTGGCATCTTCTTGCTTCTCTTTGTGTCTGTGTGGGATTGATAAGCGTTCTCATTTTGTCTAATTGAGCTTTGTTGCTTTACTGTCTACACTTGTATATCCCTTTTATTTTTAATACAATAGTGGTACCACCCACTTTCAAAAAATAAAGAAGGGAAATGAAGCAATTTTACCTCTTTTGTTGAGTTTGATGCTGATGAGGAGAAGAATATTCTCATCTCCCCGATGTTTGTCAACAGGAGGGATTTACTATTAAGAGGGTGCAACTTTATGGAGTTAGGACTAATTATGCGACATAAGAGGGGCTTTTTCTGAATTTGAAGACTTATGGGGACTAAAAACTAAGAAACACTTTTCTTATTCATTATAGGTTTGTTTGTTTAAAACAATCTGAAAGGTTATCTTGAGCCCGTGACAAAGAAGTTAACTAGAAATTATTTTCATTTTTTTCTTTGTCAGTTATTGCAAAGAATTTTATCCTTCAGTGCCCATCCCCCAGAAATGGGAACATAACATTTAATCATACTTATCAAGCTCGAATTGGAAAATGGCTTGTCATTGCATTCTTTATCCCCATTGATGAGTGCTCATTTACAGTGATGTTAGTTTGCATTCTATATCTTAAGTAGCCTTGCACTTGATTTTATTTTTCCTAATGATTTTTCATTTATGTAACTACCTACCTATAAGCAAATAAAGTCCAACATAAGCATGAAATGCACTCTTTAAAACAGGTTTCTTTTATGGGTTTTATATGAAAGATCTATCAATCCGATGTTTTGTTTTGCCTTTTTCCTTTGAAGTCATTTGCATCACCATCCATTGAAGAAATGATTTTTTTTTTTTAAGATGGAAGCTGCTGAAGTTCCATAAAGACTAGAATTGACTTATATCCCCTTAGGTCCATATACAAGATTACACATGTCTCATCTTTGAATCAATTCATTCATGGCTGCATGATGACTGCTGTCATTATCATATAGCTGTATCCTGTTAACCTCTGATTTGCATATATGAAATTGCCCATGCATCACGGTCTTATCAAGGCATTCATAATTACAAATCCCTATCATCATACCTCAACATTGCCTTGTATCTGAATCCCATCAATGTAGGTTCAGTTTAGGAGTTGGATGTGAAACCGGCTTGGGCAATTTTTTTATGGCTGTCAAAATGACAGCCATCTCCCTTTCCCTGTGCTAAGTACTGTGCAGACACAAATTGATGGGTAGAGAAAAACCAAATCCATAGTGAATGTAGGTTGGCCCATAATCAGGTCTGTGGTGTACTGATGTTGAATATAATGATTATGTATCTAACAAAAAATAAAGTCCAATATAATAAATTTATGCTAAAATGGAATCACTAATCTTAGAGATATGCAAACTTACTGCCATCCTAACTTAACATTGTAATTTGAGTACATTGATTCAAGAGAAATATAAGTGTATCAAGGGGAAGGAGTTTTCAAAATCATATTTCAATAGAGAGAGATACTCTGGTGATTGAAAAGGTCCATAGAGAGTGAAATTAAATGTCTGGTAGGATGAACGGGGTTGGGTGGTTCCTGCTGTATCAACAGAAAGTCTGTGGGAGAGAATATGCTCCAACTTCATACCCCCTGGGAAAAAGCAGTGCTTGCTCGATCTGGTGGTAAAAGTGTCAAGGTGCCAGTGTTGAAGTTCATACCATTTGCTGGGGCAGTGTGGTTTGGCTCTACTAGGGCATTTTGGAGGTCTGTGTGCACCACAGATGCTGTGGAGAGTTGCATGCTTGGTACCCCTGACATTGTGATTATCCTTCCCTGTTGAGATGGCACCTTGGGGGTTGCCGTGTTCTTGGAAGCACTGTTGTATTAGTTATTATAGGAATAGCTGTATGAATGAGATTTGGCCTTGTGCGGTGGGTGTGGGCGGTGCTCAAACTGTTCGTTGTTGATATCTGATGAAAGGCCTACAAGGCCAGGATGCCGTGGATGACTGCATACTGGCGGAGAGACGGGACTCCAGAAAGCAAGCATTCTGGATGAAGTTTAAGCACTCTGGCATGAGCCCATGGATATATCGATAGTGCACAATTGATGAGCCTTTGGATTACCCTAATCCTATTAGTCTGATCATTCCCATTGAGCATGGATTAATTTACATGAAAAATGTATATGAAAAGGCCTGGATGAGAACAATGAAATATTTTCACGTTAGACCAGTGTGGCTAGCCACCGTATAGCTGGATCTTCAATTTGTGATCATCCTTTTTTTTTGGTTGCATAGCTTGTTGTAAGCCTTATGGCCGATTTGACTCCTTATTTTCGACTTTATGCTCATCATCATCATCATCATCATTATAAGCTTTCTCCCTAGTCTTGTGTCTGTTTTGGATAACCAAGTGCAACTATTCTAGACCATAGATTCCAGCTGGATGCACACCTAATATCAACCTCTCATTTTTTATTCCGTTAGTTTATAAATGAACTATACAAGGAAACTCTGATTGTAGGACCTGAACTTGCTACAGTATGGAATCATCATAGGCATTACCTGTGGAAACTTTGATGTGCAACGGAGGTGAAGACCTTGCCCTCCTACATGGCACCATGATCCTGCTATTGTCTTTCTCATGCTTGTTAAATGTTTCAATGGAAGAAAAACTTGTCTGCTTTTCTTGTGTACTTAATCTCTATCAGCATGCTTCAGGCACTCTGGGATGGAACTGATTTCCTTTTGTACTTCATCTGTGGCAGCATACTTTAGGCATCCTGGGAATCCAAGTGGAGGAACAAAAATATCTGAAGATGGGAATGGTGATCAACATGCTTGGAAATGTGCCAAGGTAATTCTCTATATGCTTCTTATGAACCTGATTCGTCTATGAACTTAAATGCATGAGGGAATATCAAGATGGAGTAAACTGGATCTCCTTTTACATTTTTTAGCAACAATCAGTTCCAATACGGCAGAGTGCATATCCATGCCAGTTTTGATAACCATGGAACTGGAAGCTGCAATCTAGAACCAACTTTACTTATCCCATTTTGAAGTAAGAGTGTATTTAGATGATTGATTCCTGGTTTGATGTACATGAGTCGGAAGATAAGAATTGGATTTCACCTGACATTGTTAAGTCACTTGCTAAGACCGGAGAAATTGTTATTGAGGGTGACCGTGTATTTGTGGAGTTCTCTAAGAAGTTCAAAACAGTCACGTATGATGATGGAGCTTGGTGTGACATTGGGTCAATGGCTGCCCCATTCATTATTTTAGGAAGAAAGTGGTTAGAAGAAAGAAGTGCGGTTATTGATTCAGAAAGAAAAACATGCACTTTGAGTTTAGTGTTATTTTCTTGTATTTTCGTAATTAAATTAAGGTTTATTTTTAGTTTAGTGTTATTTAGTCGGTTATGTGTTTTGTTAATTTTAATAGTTAGGGTATTGTTGGATGAAAAGTAAAGTGTGTTTTATTATTGTCTTATTCAGTAATGATACCATCAATTTCTTTACTTGATTTCTGCATAGCTAGTGACAGTGTTGTCTTTAAGCTAAAAAGTATCATGCTATATTTTATTTCTGCTAAATAGCTAGTGAAAGTGTTGTCTTTATGTTGGATGTTAAAATAAAATTCCTGTTTTCATTGTGTACATGTATTGCCAATTTCACATGTTACTGCTATGTTTATCTAAAGAGAATGAAGTGGAGGAAGTCGATCCAGAACAACCAGAAATACAGTTGGGGGACTCCGAAGAGGAGGAATATATTAGTGATCAAAATGAATCTGATAATGAAGATGTGAATGCTGAATTTGTTATATCTCCAACATCTGAAGAAGAAATGGAGAATGTTTGATTAATGGTATACAATTTTATCTGGGAATTTTAATACTCTGTAACTTTCTTTCTTTCACTATTTGATGAATATGCATGTATTTTATTACCAGTTGAAGATATGGTTCGAGGACGGCGTGGGACTCCCAGAGGTGGGAGGGGAGAGGGTAGCGGGAGGAGATTTACTTCCGTTTCACCACCGGTAGTAGGTATGTATACTTTCCCTTCATAATGCATTGTAGTATTTGTTGAAAATAATTCATTATGTATTTGTGTTATCTGATTATTATTTTCACAGGACCCACGACCTCTACACCGTTACGACCGACATCTGCACCGCTACCACCGGTAGTAGGTATGTATACTTTCATGTATAATGCATTGTAGTATTTGTTGAAAATAATTCTTTATGTTTTTGTGTTATCTGATTCTTATTTTCACAGGACCCACGACCTCTGCACATATACCACCGACCTCTGCACCGCTACCACCGGTAGTAGGTATGTATACTTTCCCTTCATAATGCATTGTAGTATTTGTTGAAAATAATTCATTATGTATTTGTGTTATCTGATTATTATTTTCACAGGACCCACGACCTCTACACCGTTACGACCGACCTCTGCACCGCTACCACCGGTAGTAGGTATGTATACTTTCATGTATAATGCATTGTAGTATTTGTTGAAAATAATTCTTTATGTTTTTGTGTTATCTGATTCTTATTTTCACAGGACCCACGACCTCTGCACCGTTACCACCGAGGGATGCACCGCTACCACCGGTAGTAGGTATGTATACTTTCATGTATAATTCATTTGAGTATTTGTTTAAAATAATTCTTTATGTTTTTGTGTTATCTGATTCTTATTTTCACAGGACCCACGACCTCTGCACCGTTACCACCGAGGGATGCACCGCTACCACCGGTAGTAGGTATGTATACTTTCATGTATAATTCATTTGAGTATTTGTTTAAAATAATTCTTTATGTTTTTGTGTTATCTGATTCTTATCCTTACAGGACCCACGGCCTCTGCACCGTTACCACTGACAACGGGTACATTGACGGCCTATGCACCGCCATCACACATGGCGAGTGGATCTACACCTCCCCCAGCTGAGTCAGGTATGTTCATTTGCATATTTATGTTTTTTTGATAGTTTGTTTTATTTATACTATTTAATTCGTATAGTACGTGCTGATGACGAGGCGAGTCATCATGAGGGGGAGGGCTGTTGTAATGAGACGATGCGGGCAGTGTGGATAAATGAAGGGTACGTAATGCATTATTTTTGTTATTTATTCGTCATTGTGGTATTAATATTTTTAATTTCAGGAATAAAATAGAGCCAGCCCAAGCATCACAATTTATTACAAAGACAATTCAAGCACATTTTCCAGGCCCCATCCATCGCTTTGCTGATTTTCCGATGGGTGTTCAGGATTTATTGTTCTCTATGTTCTTGGTATTTATCTTATTTTATCATATTAAGTCATTTTCAATTATTATTTTAACCCACTTTGTTATGTAACATATAAATTTTTGTTGTTGTTAATATATAGAGGAATCATCGATTCACAGAACATTCAGATGAGTTACGTGCTAGATTTGCATGGACAGCTACTGCAAGAGATAATTTCAAACATCTTATGTACAATGCCCGAAGATATGCAAAAAAAGCATGTGCAAGTACTGATAAGAACATATGGAAGGAGCATGGGCCTGTGTGGATGAGAAAGGAGTATTGGACAGAGCTGTGCAACATTTGGGAAGCGGAGAAATGGAATGCCAATTCAAACAAAGCAAAGCAAAACAGAGCAGCGCATCCTGAAGCGAATTTACACACGGGTGGCTCTGTCTCCTTTGCAACACATAAAGCGAGATTAGTAAGTACACTTCTACATATATAAATTTTTTGTTTCTATTATGAAACTGTGATTTATTTGAATAACAGGAAGCACAGTTAAAGCGGCCAGCTCAATTTCATGAACTTTTTGATCGAACTCATAAGAAGAAAGGGACAAATGCTTACATTAGTGAGAAAGCTCGGGAGGTAGCGGTAAGTGTATACATTAATAGTTTTCATTTAAGATTAAATTGTAGAATAATTTGGTTTTGTTTTTTTTTGGTTTTTGCAGGACTCATATAGTAGACGAATGGATGAGAGGTACGGGGATGACAGTCAGCGTCCAGAGTTGGATCCTGCCATTTGGGTTGCAGCATCTGGGGCACCCAAGAAAGGACATGTTTATGGTTTTGGACATAGCTTGGGCACGACTAGGGTGTTATCATCATGCTCGAGTTCGGTCTCACATGCGACCTCTCCATTTACCACACCAGCAGCCCCAGATGGTTCTTCCAGTGCCGCCCCGACCATGACTCCAGATATGTTTAGGCAGATCGTCAACGAGACCGTCTCTCAGAATATCTCTCAGAATATCTCAACCATCGTCGCTCAGACCGTCTCCCAGATGCTCACATCCTTGGGAATTGATAGTAGTAGAGCACCTCCTGCACCTCCTGCACAGCAGCCTCCGGTAAGTATTTTATTTGATTGATTTTCTATTTGTTAACTCTAAATATCATCTTACAAAATATAAGAATTTAGATTGAGGAGGGGAAAATATCATTTTCTTAACTCTAAATATCATCTTACACCTATCCTCTGGATATTAGAATCAACAGGCAGACTGTTCTGCAGGATTTTCCATAGGTGTATAGAGATTTTGGTTAGAACTGAAAGTGAAAAGATATGTATAAATTCTATTCACTTGAGTGGGGGAGGATACAGATCTATAAATATTCATAAAGCTAGAATAATATAAGGAAAGTAACATGTAGACATGAATAAAATATGCCAATTTAGGTGAAAAGATCTCCCCAAAGTCTGGTAACTGTCATGGCAGGAAGCCAGGAACATCACCTCTAAGCAAAGGAAGGGCAGTTCATACAAAGGAGCATAGGTCATAAGTTACAAGAAGTGAAGGATATTATATATAGTCGGCGGCGGCCGCCATTGGGGCGTATCCCTGCAAGGGAAAGGCGGAGAAGATACCATACAGAAATGGCTATGGAAGTTACCCAAGTTCTTTTGAATGCACAGTCAATAGATTCAGCGGTTCGCAAGCATGCTGAGGAAAGTTTAAAACAATTTCAGGATCAAAATGTTACTGGGTTCTTGCTATCTCTTTCGAGTGAATTAGCAAATAATGACAAGCCTGTTGTTAGCCGTAAATTGGCAGGCTTGATTCTCAAAAATGCCCTGGATGCAAAGGAGCAACACAGAAAATTTGAGCATGTGCAGAGATGGTTATCATTGGATGTAGCTGTTAGGGCCCAGGTCAAAGGATGTTTACTACAGACTCTCTCTTCACCGGTGATTGATGCAAGATCTACTGCATCTCAAGTTGTTGCAAAGATTGCTGGTATTGAGTTGCCTCAAAATCAATGGCCTGAACTTATCAGTTCTCTCTTGTCAAATATTCACCAACTTCAGCCAGATGTTAAGCAAGCAACTTTGGACACCCTAGGTTACATGTGTGAAGAAGTCTCCCCTGATGAAGTTGATCAAGAGCAAGTCAATAAGATATTGACAGCGGTTGTTCAAGGCATGAGTGCTTCTGAGGGAAACATTGATGTTAGGCTGGCTGCAACTCGAGCTCTGCATAATTCTTTGGGATTTGCTCAGGCAAACTTCGGGAATGATATGGAGAGGGATTATATCATGAGAGTCATTTGTGAAGCTACTCTGTCCCCTGAGGTGAAGATACGGCAGGCTGCATTCGAATGCTTGGTCTCCATATCCTCCATGTATTATGAGAAGCTTGCATCGTATATGCAGGACATATTTAACATCACTGCAAAAGCTGTGAGGGAAGATGAGGAACCTGTTGCTCTACAAGCTATTGAATTCTGGAGCTCAATATGCGATGAAGAGATTGACATCTTAGATGAATATGGAGGGGATTTTTCTGCTGATTCTGACACCCCTTGCTTTTATTTTATCAAGCAGGCACTACCTGCGCTTGTCCCTATGCTGTTGGAGACACTCCTTAAGCAAGAAGACGACCAAGATCAGGATGAAGGAGTTTGGAATCTTGCAATGGCTGGAGGAACATGCTTGGGTTTGGTTGCACGGACCGTGGGAGATGACATTGTGCCTCTTGTTATGCCATTCATAGAAGAAAACATTAACAAACCTGAATGGAGGCAGCGAGAAGCAGCAACTTATGCATTTGGTTCTAAAATCTGAAATACCGGTCGGATGGCCGTGCCGGTCATTCCAATACGACCGGGGAGATGAAAGTGACTTGTCAGAACTGACGGAATCCAAATCGGATGCCCGGTTTGAGCTCGGCGCTCAAACTTCATTTTTAAAATACACTTAGTTCAAATGAACTGTTAGGACGGGGCATTTGGTTCTAAAATCTGAAATACCGGTCGGATGGCCGTGCCGATCATTCCAATACGACCGGGGAGATGAAAGTGACTTGTCAGAACTGACGGAATCCAAATCGGATGCCCGGTTTGAGCTCGGCGCTCAAACTTCATTTTTAAAATACACTTAGTTCAAATGAACTGTTAGGACGGGTCCGGGGGTCTAAAATTCGAAATACCGGTCGGATGGCCGTGCCGATCATTCCAATACGACCGGGGAGATGAAAGTGACTTGTCAGAACTGACGGAATCCAAATCGGATGCCCGGTTTGAGCTCGGCGCTCAAACTTCATTTTTAAAATACAAGATGAAATTTGAACTTATATTGTGTGTGTGTATTTATATATATGAAAATGAGCTGGCTTAAACTATTGGCATACTCTTGTTAATGCTTGATTTCTTTATTAAGTCTTGTTAATGCTTGATTTCTTTATTAAGGATTTGATTATAATTTTTTTAAATGATATACAGGATCATCCGTCGCGAGATGTTGGACGAGACGACGACCAGGATGATGTTGGACGAGACGACGACCAGGATGAGACATATGTGGAGGATTTGTGATTTTATTTTAGTTGTGTATGTTGTCATTTTATTATTATGGATGTATGATTAATTTGTGATTTTATTTTAATTGTGTGTAATTTGAGGTTCGTGGAGATTGTGATCCGTGTAGTTGATTTATTATTGTTTTATGAAATTGTTATTTATCAGGTGTTTGTATGTGATGAATTTGAGATTTGTCGATATTGTTGTCTGTGTAGTTGATTTTATATTTATGTTATGAATTTGTTATTTATCAGGTAATTTATTTATCAGTTTAAATAAATTTTTTTAAAAAAAATAATTCAAAATTAGCGACCGCATGGAGACTGAATTGAGACCGAATAGCGACTATACGTTATATTTCTTTTATTAAATAATTATACTTGGCGACCGACTGGCGACCGACTAGCCACCGAATCAATCCGATAGGTTAATTTTATTTTTAAAAATACAACAAATTTAGCGACCGACTAGCGACCGAATTGAGACCGAATAAATCCGATAGGTTAATTTTATTTTTAAAAATACAACATAATTAGAGACCGAATAGCGACCGAATTGAGACCGACTTAATCCGATAGGTTAATTTTATTTTTTAAAATACAACAAATGTAGCGACCGAATAGAGACTGAATGGCGACCGAATTATTAGCGACCGATCAGGCGACCGATTATAATCGGTCTCTGGTAACGACTGATACTGCGACCGAATTATGTCGGTCGCTATATAGCGACTATTATATAGCGACCGACATATTCGGTCGCTAGATAGTATCTGTTCGGTCGCAATGCATATTTGCGACCGATCTACGACTGAATAGCGACCGCTAGGTCGGTCGCTATCCGCGATTTTTCTTGTAGTGAACCACCTTGACAATGGGCCTATTAGTATAGAAAATTACATCATTGCCCTTTAAGTCCTCTAACCAGCCCGTAGTAATCATGCTGCTAGAAAGGGTTGCAATCTTGCCATACAACTATCGAACAACATGAGAACCTAGGGATGGGAGGGTGTGCCCCTGCAAAATAAAAGGTAACACAATTTGATTAGCTAAATGTGACCCAAAATATTAAACATCCTCCGTTCAGGTTTGTACCATGATAAACCTACTAAATCATCCAACTACATTTTGTGAAAATAGTCCAATTACAAAACAAGAGATGAATGAACTAAAGTAAGTGTTCCCCAACATATACATGTCGGTGGAAAGTAAAGTCTAAGTACATAACACACACTATTTAATGGTAAGGAAAGGAATATCCAAGTTCCAAAAATTGAGAATAATGCGTAGTAAATTTTAAAGTCCAACTTCACTCTCAAATACTATTAGCAATCTCATTCCAAGGACACTCTCCTGCATCAACCTCTAGGTGGCCGATGAGAAGTACAGTGGGAACATCCTCTTCGAGTAGGACCACAATGCCCACATGGGATCTACGATGTGCCTCACCGTCGCCATCGAGGAGGGGCATCTGTCTCGGGGGAGGTGGAAGAGAGGGCCTATGACCACAATTTGGCGTAACAACTTCACCGACTGGTGCCCTAGCCACTGAAGTTTGCTAGGAGCGAGAGCTTCAGTAGGCCAAATTCAGTGCGAGCGTACAATAGACGTATGCATGCATATGATACTCATGATGTTACATAATCATTGTTACTAATAGTTTTTAGAACAAACATTAAAACCAACGTTTTGCATAAATGAGAAAAAAATCCTCGAGTGATAAGCACTTGCTTCTTAAGAGCCCTGTATTCAGGCCTAATAAAATGGGACATTCCCTCCCTCGTAAGGGTCAGTTGGTAGTAGTCAGACCAGCCAATTTCACAGTTTTTTAATATCACTAAGTCGTCTAGATCTGAAATTTTTAGATATCTGAGCTCCAGAAAGTAGCTAAAGCACTTCAGACATGAGGTCTGCTACTGCAGTGAAGAATTTGAGCCTACTGAATTAAGACTACTATAGTATTATCATATGAGCAGCAACACGTCTAGGTTGCAGTCGCATTTTTCTTTGATTTGTCACTTTGCGGAAGCCCAATCAGAGACAACTTAGTAGGTGAATTGACGTGGACGGACAAGGTCCGGTCAAAGACGGCATGGGCTCTGCGCGCATGCATGGGGAAGCCCGCGAGCATTCAATGCTTGGACAGGGGAGACGAAGAAGAAGCGCGGGGAGAGAGAGCACGAGATGAGAGGGTGTGACACGGGTGAATAGTGCACGGATTTTCCTTCTATTTTCATTTTTTTTCTTCTTTTTCTTTGCCCCCATACTTTCTTCTATTTGCGCTCATGTCTCCATCCGCCCTCTTCTCCTTTGTATTGGGGCTGGGCCTAATCGAAATTGGCCCATTGCATTGGGCTCTTCTCACCTCTTCTTCTCTCCTTTATTTTCTTTCATTTGGGCCCATTTGACCCATTCCCTTCTTTTGGCGCACTTGGTCCATTCACATTTGGCCAATTTCCTTTCTTCTTCTTCCTTTTTTTTTTTTTTATCGCCAACAACCATCTCAAAGAGGGATGCTATTCTTACACTCTTAAGGCCTGTTTGTTTGCGGAGTTGTCGGGGGGATAACTTAACCGAAGAGAGAGAAAGAGCCGATGGACCTCGCCTCCCTCTCACACTCATCTACGTTAACCAGAGTTGATTCGGAAGCCGATTACGCTAATCCTACCGGATTAACAAATGGGTATCCATCATGCCGACGCTTCGAGCTCCTCCACCTACTCACTGTGCTACCTCCCAGATTGTCGGCACCCACCCAGAAGCAGGTGGTGGGCTGCCAGTAGCAGAGCCGGGCCCACCCTGCCTGGCTATGCCCCGCCCCGCATGCCAGTCGGCGACGCCCTCCCCTCGCCCCATCGACCTTGCTCGCCGTGCTCCCACCCACGCTGTCGGTGTTGACCCTGAAGCAAATGGTGGGCTATCAATAGAAGAGCAGGCCTCACCCCCACCCGATGATGACCCGCCCAGCCAACAGCGGGAGCAACGGCCCCCCACCCCGCCGTAGGCAGCGTGCCCCCTGCCATCGTCACACCCTCTCTCTCTCTTCCCCCGAGTCACAAGACTCACAACACTGCGGGATGGCCATTTTTGTAATTTTACACAAAAGTCACAAGATTAGGCTAAATTTTTATCAAATCACGAGTTAAGGTCCTTCTTTAAGGTGATCTTCCCATCATCACTGTCTGCTGGATCATGTTCTAAGATCACCATAAGCAAAGATTCACTGTAATAAATACAGATCATAAAAATAATTGAGGAGTGCAACTTGCTGCACACCTTAATTAAGATACAAGACAGCCACAGATCGACAGAGGGCAACAAGTATTATTTATGATTGAGAGATCCACGTACGAGTTGTAGGATAAGGCAGGACGAAGCTTCACGAGAGCTGCCAAGCATCGTCAAAGTTGGCCGGCGGCCACGACCATTCTTTCTGCATATGTATCCACATCGCCATCCGGCCTCAGCATAGGCAAGAAAACTATGTCACGCAACATCTGATCTCTGCCGCGTCACTGATCGTTTTGTCTCGGGGGAGAAATTTTCCCACAGAGAAGGATCACGAACGCGAGGCCACAAGTGAGTCCAAGGGACCGGGGTTCCCCGCGAAATCGCAGAGAGTACCCATCACTGTGTGGTCCACGTTGCAGGGCCGTCGCCGTCTCCCTGATAACCCACACCACTGCATCGATCTCACTATAAATACTGGCCAGGCAGGGTGTTTCCCTTCATCACTCTCCCCTCATATATATTTATAGGCAGAACGGCCGGCCAGTCTTTGCAGTAGTATTAATTGAACCTAGCTAGCTATATATATATATACCCGTGCGCTTCTCCCGTACGTACGTCGTGGGATGGCTCAGAGGGTGTTGTATGCGTTGGGTGTGCTCTTGTGTGCGCTCGTGCTGGTCTCCTCTCGTGTGGCCACCGGGGAGGAGCCAACAACAGCTGCGTCGACGTCTAATGCCAAAGAGCAGAAGAGTGAGTTGGGTAATTAATTTTACTTCCGAGTATACATACATGGTTGATCGAAGGTTCCAATATTTTACATACATACCCACCACCTTCAGTACTAAAACGTAGAATATATAGTGCGTGCGTGTATTTAACTCTACAAGTATACTGTGGGACTATATATATATGTTAATTAATATATCCCCTCACATATAGATATCAAGTAAGGTTATACGTACCACATGAATACGATAAACTGATCAGAACATTCGATCGATCTATATATGCACACACCTTAATTAAGATATACAAGACAACCACAGATCGACAGAGGGCATGCAGCAAGTATTATTCATGATTGAGAGATCCACGTACGAGTTGTATGAATACGATAAACTGATCAGAACATTCGATCTGAATCGCACCACTAGAGACTTTGATATATGCATGTTAATCTTAATTTACTAGATGTAAAATTGTCATAATTAAACAAGTGAATTCACCGTTTGTAATTAATGGTCTATTAGTATTGGTTCTACTACTTACTACTCCTCAAGCTCAAAAGTCAGGACCCTCTTACATAATTAAATTGGAGTAGACATGCATGCATACTTGCTGCTACTTGGCTTCTCATCATTGGGATGCGTCGCGTGCTGTTCATGCAGCGGGAGATGATCACGCCGTGGACGACAACAAGCAGGTCCACGGCTGCGCCAGGGGTTGCTGCGGCTGGTTCCGGGGACGCTGCGTCCGCTGCTGCCACGCCTCGGAAACCGCCGCAGACGACGCCGCGGAGGACAACAAGCAGGTCCACGGCTGCGCCAGGGGTTGCTGCGGCTGGTTCCGCGGGCGCTGCGTCCGCTGCTGCCACGCCTCGGAAACCGCCGCAGTCGACGACGCCGTGGACGACAACAAGCAGGTCCACGGCTGCGCCAGGGGTTGCTGCGGCTGGTTCCGCGGGCGCTGCATCCGCTGCTGCCACGCCTCGGAAACCGCCGCTGCCGCGGACGCCATCGCCGGCGAGAACTAATTATTAGATCCAACTGCAACTCCGCACTCCCCGCTGCGGGTAAACATGGGTCGACATATATATATCGCTAGTAATTAAAAATAAGCGAAGGCGTTCCAATATCCGGGACGCATCCATGTCGAAGAATAAAGTCGAGACTTCGACGTTGCCTTGATGGAGCACTCCTCCATCTGGGTGAGCTCCTCGCTTGTGTTCATGCATGTCCGTACTCCATACTATATATGAAAAGCGACGTACGTTGGTGTTCTACGTACGTACCCTACCCTTCTTCACCCGTTCTTCCTAAAATTTATGAAGTTGTATGCAAAATATTTACATCCATCACAAGTACGCTTTTACATCCAAATAGATAATTTACATCTATAGTAACACATTGTATATATATGACAAAGTATATACTGTGATATATACATCCTAATACACTAAGGTAACGAGGAACAAACAAAAAAATGTCATCACATAATCTTTGTCCTAATTATACGTAACCAAAAAATTAATAATGGTTTGAGTATTAGTAATTACGTACACTTACAACACGTGCAAGAAAGACGACGAGAAAGAAACAAGTCAAATAATGGGGGGAGGGGAACGCCATTTATATCTTTTTCTCATCATCCTCCATTTTCTTTTCTAAATTCTAGATGGACGATGCCATAGAAGATTGGCTTTAGATAATTAATTAGAAGGATTGTACAAATAAATGGTTAACTCAAAATGACAAGAAAAACAAGAATATTTCGTGATAGTTGATATGCAAACAAAATGACACAAATCCTTGCGAATCATTTATATATGTACCCTTTGCCTGGAAAACTATTTTTAGAAGAGGTTTATTCCCAGATTAATTATTCTCCTCCCACATCATGACACCACCTACATTAAAAAGAAAAGATGATGTGAAAGTGTACATAGAAAAAACAAATTATTTTAAAAGTTGAATAACAAGGATTTATACTTAATAAAAAATGTAACATATTAAGTCTAAATTAAATGTGCCTCCTAAAACATGCAAAACACAAGTTATGATTGTGTTGAGTAATAAAACTTACATATTCATAAGCACTATATCTGAAACTGCTAATACAAAAAGGGCCCTCTGTTTCTCAGAAGTAGTCTCCTCCTGATCAAAGATGCATACTAGTAGTCAGCTTTGCCAATAATAACAAGTTATTGTAAGCTTTTGGATGGTTGACATCAAATTGAAAAGGAAAAGAAAGAATATGAGTTGAAATAGTATAGTATAAAATGCATCAGGTGAAGAAGGGATACCAAACTATAAAGTGCACTGAAGTGACTAATTCAGGCACCTAGTTATAGTATATCATCACATTTCTTCTTTCTTGTGTAGCTGCCAAAGTCCGTGAAGCCAAGGGATATTTCTTAGACGAAATATCAGCAAAACTATAAGGAATATCAGCAAATTTCATAATGCTATGCATCACTCATGTCGTACACATC
Source organism: Amorphophallus konjac (assembly GCA_022559845.1). Taxonomy (NCBI): domain Eukaryota; kingdom Viridiplantae; phylum Streptophyta; class Magnoliopsida; order Alismatales; family Araceae; genus Amorphophallus; species Amorphophallus konjac. Next base: position 15,180,421 of record CM040124.1, read on the forward strand.
ATCAGAATTATTACCAGCAAAGAAATCACCCCCAGAGGAGAACCTGAACAGTAAACAAAATATGTCTGTCACCGGATTATAGTACGTGCGACGCAACCTTCAAACTGATGGATTCATAGGTTGTGGATGGTGCGGCAAAAAGTGTACGTAGCATCGTAGCATTGCTATTGAATTTAACATATACTTGTTGGGTCTCACCCAGTTTTAATGGTCCACTTGTGTGAGTTATTGGGCCGCATAATTTAAACACACTTAAAGCCCGGACTAATGGAATCAGTTTTTAGGCCTGACCCCTATGTGGCTCATGGATTCCAATTATGGGTAGGAACCCAATTAAGTTAAAACCATGGACCGGTCCCTTCTCTATATAAGCAACCTAGACTATAATTCTCCATAGAGGTTACGTGCATTCAGGCTCAATAGAGAGAGAAAATCGGGGAGCACTATGAAGGGTCACGCGGCTCTCCATCTTGTTATTTGTGATCATCGTCGTCATCTTCCTCCTTCTCGTCGTGGGTGCGTGTTGTGGGCACGATGTCTTCTGCTGCAGGTATGTTTCATATCCCAACATGTGATATTAGAGCCTAAGTTCTGATCCCTCGGACTCAACCCGCCGTTCTTCGAATGACCCCCCACACACACGGCATAAGTACGTATGACATTATTTGATAGCTTTCAAGGGTCCGACTTTGAATCTCCAAAGAGTAAAGAATCAGAGTGAAAATTTGCAACGGAAAATAGAGAAGATAATCCACCACTATACCTCTACCGTCAACCTCTCTATCGGAAACTAGTTTTTCTTTTTATTTTTAAGTACAATTGATTAGGGATGTCAACGGGTCGGATACGGTTCGGATAGTGGACTATCCGCTTCCGTATCCGATAAGAAATACTGTATCCCTTTGTTGTTCGTTAAGAATTCGGAAAATGGTGTATCCGAAACCATTTTTTAGTATCCGAAAATATACGGTTAACGAGCGGTTAGCGGATAGTTACCTGTAATAAGAGTACATAAATTATGAAAAATTAATATAAAAATATCCCAATTAGAATAAAATCAATGTTATCAGAACCGGACCCGACCGATCGGTCGGACCGGTCCGACAGTGAACCGGTCAAGGAACCGGTCCGATTAAGGCCGGTCCGGTCTAATATTAAAATCATGGTAGCACATGCAGTCTCAAGGGAGCATCCACGGCCCCATGAAGAGCATCCTTGGTAACAGGGGAGCATGCAGTCTGGGTTCAAGATAATTTGATGTCAACGATCAGGGGGAGCACATGCAGTCTCCGGGGATCATCCACGGCCTCAAGAGAGCTTTTAATGTCTTAAGGGAGCATGCATGACCAGAGGTTCAGGGCAAAGCATATGCCAACCCTTTAGGGGAGCACATGTAGTCTCAGGGGAGCATCCACGGCCTCAGAAGAGCATCCTTGGTGAAAGAGGAGCATGCAATCGAGGGTTCAAGGCAATTTGATGTCAACCCTTTGGCGAAGCTCATGCAGTCTCCGACGCCCATCCACGGTCTCAAGAGAGCATTTGATGTCTCAGGGGAGCATGCATAACCAGGGTTCAGGGTAAAGCATATGTCAACCCTTTAGGGGAACACATGTAGTCTCAGAGGAGCATCAACGGCCTCAGAAGGGCATCCTTGGTGCCAAGGGAGCATGCAGTCCTAGTTCAAGGCAATTTGATGTCAACCATTTGGGGGAGCACATGCATTATCCGGGGACCATCCATAGCCCCGGGAAAGTATTTGATGTCTTAGGGGAGCATGCATGACTAGGGTTCAGGACAGCATATGTCAACCCTTTAGGTGAAATTTAATCTCCACCGTTAAATTTAGATCTAAGGGATAATATTAATAATATATATTTTATAATATTTAATGATAACGGACGGATATGGGTTCGGAATGAGGTGTATCCGTTTCTGTATCTGCTATGAAATCGGATATATCCGTATCCGTATCCGTTAAGTTATCGGGAAAAAAATATCCACTTGTTCTTCGTTATGTTAACGAAACGGGCGGTTAACGGGTTATTGATTATCATTGACATCCCTGCAGTTGATATGCATTCAATCCATCTGACATATGTAAGGTCTCCTCCCTCCCTCTTCATTCCCTTCCCCTTGGTTGCAATGTAATCCGCACATCTAAATATTAAATGTAAGAATTGATTTGGTACATAGGGGTGTTTATAATTCGATTTAAATATAAAAATTAATTTGATTTAAAATTAAATTTGATTTGATTAGATTTAATATTGTGTGAAATCGAATCAAATTAAATAAATTAAATTTATTACTTATTTTTATTTTTACTAATATTATCTCATAAATACATTTTAAATACTTAAAAAATTAATTACATACACATACCACTACAAGAAAAGGTGGTAATAGACACGGAAATTTTCGATATAAAAATTTTCGTCTAAAATCCGTCCCTAATTATAAGATTTTCGATGGGAAGTAATTCCGTCCCAAATTCGTCCCAAATTAGGGACGGACTTTCGGCGGATGTAATTCCGTCTCAAATCCGTCCATAATTTGTGATGGATTTAAGATGAAAGTATTTTTCGTCAGAAATAATGAAGATATTTCCGTCGAAAAATACTTATGTCCAAAATCTATCCCAAATTAAAGACGGATTTGTGACAGAATTATGATCGGTCAGAAATATTAATATACACCAAGTTGTGTACGTAGCAAATATTATTGTTATACACTCCGAAGAAATGCTGCGATATCAATACACATTAGGTGTGATATACCACCCTTCATCTTTCTCATTTGATCTAAGATCGAACGGTTAAGATGAAGTTTACCGTTTGAGAAGTGAACTTTAAAATCAATGTTCTCGCCATGGGGAACTTTCCGAACAAACGTGTTTTACCTCAACCATCTGGTCATAAAATCAGACAAGATAATTTAAACGGAGAGTGGTATATCACTGTTAAAGAGGATCGATTTGAGACGAATTTTTGACGGAAAGTATCCATCTGAAATTTCTCTTTTTCTTGTAGTGTACAAATATATAAAGTTAAATATTTTTATTTTTATTATATATATATAAATATTAAATATATATTAGAATAATTTATAAAAAATTGATTTGAATCTAACCAAGCAAAATTGTTCGATTCAATTCAATTCGACTTGACGGTGAAATTCGATTCGATTTAATTTGAAAAAATATATATCTCTAAATCTAACCGAACCTTAAACACTCCAATTCACAATTATGGATCTCAGTTAAGTCAATTTCCATCGGCATCTATCGAGATTTTCAATTTATTACAAAGGATATCTCACGCCAAACTATCTTCGGTTCAACTGGAGAGGAAGAAGGAGAGATTTTACAAAACGATGGGACGAGCCTTAATTTATATCGTCAGGTTGATTGGTACCGATTAAACTTCATAAAGAACATGGTAAACAATCATTATATGTCTCTGATGAGGAACATGGCGACCATTGCGGACCTCGCGCGGGACACCTCACCGATCAGACTTACCAAAGCGGACAGCCACAGAGTGAGGGCAGTCAGTATTATTCATGACTGAGAGATCCACGAGTTGTACGATAAGGCAGGACGAAGGTTCACGAGAGCTGCCATGCATCGTCAAAGTTGGCCGGCGGCCACGACCATTCTTTCTGCATCCACACATCGCCATCCGGCCTCAGCATAGGCAAGAAAACTATATCACGCAACATCTCATCTCTGCCGTCACTGATCGTTTTGTCTGAGTCCAAGGGACCGGCGTCCCCGCGAAATCGCAGAGAGTACCCATCACTGTGTGGTCCACGTTGCAGGGCCGTCGCCGTCTCCCGCGGTAGCTGATAACCCACACCACTGCATCGATCTCACTATAAATACTGGCCAGCCAGGGTGTTTCCCCTCATCACTCCCCTCATATATATGGGCAGAACGGCCAGTCTTTGCAGTAGTATTGAATATTTGAACCTAGCTATATATACCTGTGCGCTTCTCCCGTTCGTCGTGGGATGGCTCCCAGGGTGTTGTATGCGTTGGGTGTGCTCTTGTGTGCGCTCGTGCTGGTCTCCTCTCGTGTGGCCGCCGGGGAGGAGCCAACAACAGCGTCGTCTAATGCCAAAGAGCAGAAGAGTGAGTTGGGTAATTAATTTTACTTCCATATATACATGGTTGATCGATGGTTCCAATATTACATACATGCCCACCACCTTCAGTAAAACGTAGAATAGTGCGTGTATTGATCCGCCTTATCCCCTCACATATAGATCAAGTAAGGTTATACCACATGAATACGATAAACTCAGAACATTCGATCTGAATCACGCGCATAAGTAGAGACTTTGATATCATGTTAATCTTTACTTGATGTAAAATTATCATAAACAAGTGAATTCACCGTTTGTAATGGTCTATTATTAGTATTGGTTCTACTACTTACTACTCCTCCAGCTCAAAAGTCTAGGCCCTCTTATATAATTAAATTGGAGTAGACATATATACTTGCTGGTATGTACTTGGCTTCTCATTGGGATGCGTCGCGTGCTGTTCATGCAGCGGGAGATCATGCCGTGGACGACAACAAGCAGGTCCACGGTTGCGCCAGGGGTTGCTGCGGCTGTTTCCGGGGGCGCTGCATCCGCTGCTGCCACGCCTCGGAAACCGCCGTGGACGACAACGAGCAGGTCCACGGCTGCGCCAGGGGGTGCTGCGGCTGGTTCCGGGGGCGCTGCATCCGCTGCTGCCACGCCTCGGAAAGCGCCGCAGTCGACGACGCCGTGGACGACAACAAGCAGGTCCACGGCTACGCCAGGGGGTGCTGCGGCTGGTTCCGCGGCGCTGCGTCCGCTGCTGCCACGCCTCGGAAACCGCAGCTGCCGCGGACGCCATCGTCGGCGAGAACTAATTAGATCCAACTGCAACTCCGCGCTCCCCGCTGCGGGTAAACATGGGTCGACATATATATCTCGCCAGTAAAAATAAGCGAAGGCGTTCCAATATCGATCCGGGATGCATCCATGTAGAAGAATAAAAGTCGAGACTTCGACGTTGCCTTGATGGAGCACTCCTCCATCTGGGTGGGCTCCTCGCTTGTGTTCATGCACGTCCCATACTATGAAAAGCGACGTACGTTGGTGTTCTACGTACGTACCCTTCCTCACCCGTTCTTCTTAAAATTTATGAAGTTATATGCAAAATATTTACATCCATCACGACCCTTTTACATTCAAATATATTATTTACATCTATAGTAACACATTGTGTATGTTGTCAACGCTGCTATTATTCCACCTCCATCAAGTGTAACTATGGCAACTGGTATCGCTTCCGTTGCTACGTTGTCCACTGAAGAGGCGCCCCTTCACGTCCCTGCTGCTGACTATCAAGCGCTTGATCAAATGCCAAGGAAAGCTTCTGCACAACCTCCTAAGCATGGTGAAGGAATATGTGGTCCGCCACCCATTTGTGCTATTGCTAGTGGTACTTTTTTGGGCAAAGGTCCTTTGACTGCTGATGCAATGCTGTCTCCAGTGGCTTCTTCCTCTCCTCTCCATGGGGATGATGCTATGCTAGTTGAAGACATGACTGAGGAGATGTCTCTAATATCCGTTGCCACTGCTGCTGTTCAGCCCATTGATGTTGCATATCTGCCTACCTCTTCGGCTGGTGTTGCTGTTAGTGCTGATCATACCGCTGCCATTGATGGTCCTTCTTGCTCGCCTTCGATTAGTGATCCTATTGTGCTGGCCGAGGTGGCTTCTGCCGCGATGCATGGTCCACCTGCTGACTTCCCTCCTGTCGCTCCTCGGCCCCCGGCCTCTGCCCTTTCCGCCGTCGTTGTCCCCTCGGTTACCGATGTTACTCCAGGCGCCGTCGTCCTCCAAAAGGAGGCGGACCGTTTGGCCTGCTTCGCCACCCTGCGCGCTATGAGAGATGAATTGAACGCTCTGCCTGCCTTCTCTGGGTCTGGGGCCCCTAGTCGGGCTCGGCCCTCTGCTACTGCTGTCATCTTGGCTCCGCCTCTCCTAGTGTTACAGTCCCACGATGTGATGGCCTTGCGCACTAGCCCCTGCGTTGAAGCTCCCTCAACCCCTATTGCCTCTTCTCTGGATGTTGATGTCTCCCGAAGCTCCCCCGCACACGCGCCTCAGCAGGATGGTCATCCTTCAGATTGTGTTCCTCTTCCCAGCGAGATTGATAGTTTGGTGGATGAGCAAGGCACGGAGTTTGATGTTCCCTTCCAGCCCGTCTGTAGGGGCAAAAGGAGGAATCGTCATAGGCCAAAGCATCTCGAGTTCTACGATGTCAGGGTCTAACTGGCAGGCTCTTATTTTGTCTTGGCACCCTCTTTTGCATGCTCTCTTGTTTTCCCAGGGGAATGTCCCGTTGTCTGTGTACTCCTTTCTCAATATTAATAAAATTTAGGACCACAGGTATAGCCTGGGGGAGTGAGAAAATTCTTCCTTTTTGAGGGAGGGTGCACTCGATCAGGTCTTGCCCTGCTTGGTCGTCTCTTGATTTTAAAAAAAAAAGTAACACATTGTATGACAAAGAATATAATGTGATATATACATCCTAGCTAATTCACTGAGGCCCTCTTTGTCAACCGAGCGGGGATACCATGTTCGACCCCTCTCGATCGAACACGGTGCCCAGGCTCAGTTAGTGTGGCGTGTGTGTGAAGGAGAGTGTGGGCCCCCCCTCTCATTCTTTATCATCAAATTCGAAAACCACTCGACAGTTCGATTAACAAAGAGGGCCTAAGGTAATGAGGAACAAAAGAATACGTACATCCCCACATAATCTTTGTCCTAATTACGTAACCAAAAAATAATATTTTATCATCGACAAAATTTGACGAAATATGACATATCATCAGAAAAATAAGTAGGAAAGGACCGAACGGTCATCAAGTGGGAGATTTGCTCCTCAAGACATCTAGAATTAACTACAAAATAGAAAGTAATTGAGTATTAGTAATTACACTCACAACACATGCAAGAAAGATGATGAGAAATAAATAAGTCAAATAAACGAGAGAGAAAAACGTCATTTATATCTTATTCTCATCATCCTCTATTTTCTTTTCTAAATTCTGGATGGGCAGTGCCATAGAAGAAGAAAGATTTTAGATGATTAGAAGAAGGATTGTACAAATAAATAGAACTCAAAATAACAAGAGAAAAAAGAACCTTTCATTCATGATATAGTTGATATGCAGACGAAAAATGGCACAAATCCTTGCGGATTATTTATATGTAAATTTTATTTTTAAAAATTATTTTTAGAAGAGGTTTGTTCGTAACTTGTTCTCGGCCCACGTCACGACACAACCTACGTTAAATAGAAAAGGTGTGAAAGTGCACATAGGAAAATTTAAATTATTTGAAAAGTTGAATAGCAAGGATTTATACTTAGTAAAACATGTAGCATATTAAGTCCAAAATGTGCCTCCTAAAACATGCAAAGCACAAGTTATGTTCATGTTGAATCATAAAACTTACATATTCATAATTAAGCATTTCCTGATGAAGGGGAGATTTGATAATCTGAGCTCGACGAGTGCAGATGACTCCCGAGCCCAATTAACATTCTTGTGTGTGAGGAGAGAGATCGACGAGACCCACCACTCTCTCTCTCATCTGCTCTCCCACCCGAACCCGTTCTCAAATTGGCCCGAAGCATTTCCTGATGCAGCTGTGAGGTGGGCTTTTGGGTGAGGCCAACTTGACCCAAGCCATAGCCCCGTGATAGGTATATTTCGTCTGTCTTGAATCTACTTACTAAAATATCAATGACCATGTGACATTTGGGAGTGTGCTAAGATCGATGTCCAACCTGCAGGACAAAGTTGCCCAAAACTAGGATAATTTCAAATATGTTTCAACGTAGAAACGAGTTTTGTAAGAAGGTTGGGAAGTTTATAAATAAAAATGTACAGGAAGAGCTTATGCATATGTACGTTCGACACATGGTGGTAAAAAAGAAGCTAGAAAGAATGTTGATAGCGTAATTTATTACAAAAAAATAGCACTTTTAACAATAAAAAATTTATTATAAAAGGTTAAATTTTTCGTTGTTAAATATTTTTCATAACCAATAATATCGTTGCTAAAGATTGTAGCAAAAAAATCGTCAACATATGGTTTAACAACGACGTTATTATTTTGTTGTTATAAAATAAGTAATAACAACGAAAAAAGTATCATTATATGTTACAAAAACAAAAAAAAAATATTGTTGTTATATTTGCATAATAACAACAAAAATTTTGTTGTAAAATTCATGTTAAATATTTGACCAAATTTTAATAATAATTTCTTTTGTCGTTAATAGATTCTATTACGACGAAACACTCTGTGATCATAAGTTCTAATGACTAATATCTTTGTTGTTAAAATATTTATTGACTAAAAATTAAGAGTAATTATTATATATTTTAATCACATTTATAATAACCTCTTTTATCGTAAACAATTTATAATCATGAAGAATTTTATATTATTAAAAGTTATTACAACAATCATGTTGTCATCGTTGAAAGATCAAATAGTTTGATAATTATATCTATAAATAAAAAATATTCCACTTTTGCGATGTGTGGATACAATATACACAAGTCATGATAGCGGAATTATCTAATCATCTTAACTCACATAAGACTAAATTGATTTAAAATAAAAAATAATAAAATAAATAAATAGCAAATGTAGGTGTTTAAGTCTATCCAAAGACACGTCGTAGAAAAAATCAAAGAAATAAGATAAAAAAATATTAAGTGGAGGGTGATGGCGGAGAAAGAGAAATTGGAGTAACTCCCTAAGCCAACTAATAATGCTCATATTTGTTAATTATATCTCTGATGAAAGAGATGTATATTGATCCTTGATATTTACTAATTCCTCTTTTATGTTTGCAAATTATTTCTTTGTTTTTGAAAGTTCGTTCTTTGTATCGTCAAGTTCATTGATTGCATCCATAAATTGTTGTGACGAATAACAGTTAAGACATGATAATATTGGAGGCTCCCCATGACTCATGCCTTTTATATATCCAGATCTCGTACCTCACACTTGTGAGATAACTGCATAATGATCGAGAGGGATCTATGTAGTCTCATCTAATTCAGCCATTAATGTGACTATTTTTTCTTAAAAGAAAATAGATAGTGCATTACATTTTATTTAAGAAATAATTATTTACGTGTAAAATATTTCAAAATTCTTACATATTGCAAGGAAAAGGTAAAACCAAAATCCCTGTATGTTTAATCTAAAAGTAAACAATAAAGGATACAAAACATCCCATCAATATGTATATGGTCTTTGACTTTCTTCAAATGTATCCTACGCATGATGTGCAAGTTCATGTATACGTAAAGATGCATATTTAGGGAAACTTTGCACAAAATAACAAAGATTTTAGCAAAAAAGAAAAGACCACCAAAAATGTGAAACCCATGCACTATGATGGAATTTGACTCCGGAAGGAGGTATAGATTAGGATTTTCGAAGAATAAATAACACATTTCAAATAGCATTTCGATTTATACGGTTGCAGGGATGGAATTTCTGAATGAATGAGAGACCAAAGAAGACCTGATTAAAACACTAAATACTTTATATGCTTTTGAACTCAATGGACAGCTTATCATCAGGTGATCCGCACTTTGCTCCTCCAGGTCACAAAACACTACAAGAAAATACGGGATTAGCGACATAAAAATTATGTCGCTAATCCATCTCTAATTTGTCATTAAAGACTATAGCGACGGATTAGAGAGGGATTAGCAGTCACCGCTAATTGACGGTGAATTATCAACGGCCAATAAATATTTCGTCGCTAATTCATCCTTGATTAACGACGAAAAAAATGGACCGCTAATTCATCCTTGATTAACGACGAAAAAAATGTCCATTTTTTCGTCACTAATCAAAGATAAATTAGTGATGAAATATTTATTAACCGTTGATAATTCATCGTCAATTAATGACGATTGTTAATCTCTCTCTAATCCGTCATTACAATCTTTAGTGACAAATTAAATTAAAGAGAGATTAGCGACAGAATTTTTTCATCGTTAATCTCGTATTTTCTTGTAGTCAAAGAAACATGTGTTTTTCGATCATGTTCCCATTTCTTCTTATACGGTTTTGTAACAAGACATTTAAACCTCGCGCTATATAGATATATGCTCTATACAAATAGATGAAGCAACTGATTCGTTCAGAGTTTTCTATAAGAACGTGACTAATCCAAAAACATGATGCTAGGAAAAGGGATGAAGATCTCGGGCAACAACTAGGAATGACTCTTACAGACCCTCCCACCCCTCCTAAGGCACATAAGTGGCTTATGTCCTTCTCTCCCCACTCTTCTTGCTCGAGGACATCAACTCCACTGTCAACTCAGCGTGTGCTGTTCACTGCAATCTGGCCAAGAAAATATTATGGTGACCTAATTTTTGCACATGAATCCCGAAGAAATTAAGCATCATCATGCATGGATTGTGTCACAAAGAAGTAAAATCATCATTCTTTCTTTTGGGCACGAGCAGGTAGATGAAGATGATGTAAGCTTTATTAATTAGGTGATTCAATTTTTTTTTGAATTTGTTCAAAAAATAGGGCTGGTCCTGGCCAAGGTTGGACTAGTCGGGATTGTCCCAGATCGATTTGAGTTGTCTCAGATGGCCAATCTACTTTTTTTGGGGCTGACTGATCCTATGGCCGATCTTGATCCTTCCCGGTCATATGACCTTATTTACAATTTATGGATCTTATATATTCAAGCTATAACCTAAAACTTTGTACTGCAAGGCAGGTAAATGACCAACATTATCTCACCCTCTTTGGTAAATTCTAAATTACATAGTCACATGGAAAGTAATAATCAAATTGAAGTTGGTACTGTCCACTTTCAAAACATAATCAATTTGAAGATGAACGCACCAATTAGAGCATGGTGTGGGGAGCAGTTAAGATTTAGAACTGGATGCAACAAAAGTCAGATTTTTAATCTGTTTCCACCAGTTCAATTCACCTCACAATAAAATTGTCGATGCTTGCTATGAGGTGGTTTAGGATGACACATCATTAAAAGTAAAATAAAACATAAAAAGAGTACGTACACAGAGTTTCATGGAAGCTAGCTAATAGGAAATATTCAACCAAAAATACAACAGAAGGCAGCGTCAAATAGATTTCCCCGGAGGGCAGAACATGGGCTCTTATTTAAGATAAGAATACGCTTACTATGTGAAGGAAATTGTCCATAAAGGACTGTGTACGACCATGGATCTGGAAGGGGAGGAGGGAGCCGCAACGTTTGTAGAGTCGCAAAGAATAAACCTGCAGCCGGTTGTTGAAGGTCGGACACCTTCAATCGCAGGGATGGTGACGCTGAACGAAACGTGTCGTCGTCGTCACGGGAGGGGAGTGCTGCCCGAAACTCTGGTCGCAGAGGAGACACCCAGGCCAGCCAAAGGGGAAGGGGTGTGCAGGGGACGGTTTAGGTGACGATGTTGGGGTCCTGCTGAGAGGCACACGAGTATCGTGGTTGGTACTGTAGTCACCGGTTGAGGTTCCTATGTAGGTGGCTACTGATGGAGAGCGTGTGGTAGGTGGCCCTGCGGCCCTACTGCTAGGCTCATCTAGTGATCGATGGAGGGCCGCCACGACGGCACCAGTGGGGTGGTGGCCGGCATCCATAGGAGATGCCCGGCGTGGCTCGCAGTCGGGTGGTAGGGTGTCGAGGGCCGACGCATTGAGGGCAGATCCTAGCTAGGAGGCGATCCTAGGCGGCTAGAGGGCAGGGTGAGTTGGGCAGCGATGCCGTGACGGGGTGGCCAATGCAATCCTGGGTGGTGAGAGAGCAGGGCAAGCTGGGCGGTGACACCATGTTTGATGGGGCCGCCAACGCAATCCTGGGCGGCGATTGTGGGTGGCAATCTTGGGTGGCTAGAGGGCAGGGAGAGCTGGGCGGCCAACGCGATCCTCGACAGCGAACAGAGGGTATGGTGAGCTGGGCGGTGAGGCCGTGTTTGACAGGGCAGACGGGGCATACAACGTGATCCCACGGGTGACAGCGCGCGGTTAGCTTCGGATGAGGATGCGGAGGGGTTGGAGTTTAGGGAGACGTAGACAAATCGCAAGGTTGAGGGAGAGAGAGAAGAGGATGTGGAAGGAATCGGAGGGAGAGAGAAGTGAGATGTGAGAGAGGATCGTGTGGGTGAGGGCACGCGGGACGGCGGGAGAAGCGGTTTAGGGTGTTTAACAGCTAGCTTAGATTGTTACTTAAAATAAAGTGTAATTAAGTACAACAGAGTGTACTGTTTTGTTATAAAATAAATTTTTATTTACAACAAAATAATTTATTTGTTATTATTCTGTGGAAATAGCAACAAAATCTTAACCTTTGTTATTAATAATAACATCTTTTATTTATTAGCAACAATATTTAGGTTTGTTTTTATATCTCATTTACTACAACAATTTTTTTACCTTATAATATTTTTTTTTGTTATTTATCAAATTTCTTGCAGTGATATAGAAGAGGTTAGAGGCAGGTTAAAGTGTAGAAAAAAGATGACGTCTAACAGGTCCATATGATTCCGGTAGACAGCTGGGAATGATTTCCGGTCTCAGTCACTAGTATTTCCCAAACACACAAAGAATTTTCCTTCTATGTATCTAACTTCTTTTAAATGGGAAGGAAATTAATTAGAACTTTTGGCAATATTTAAATTTTTTGTCAATTTCTGATCACCCATGCTAGAATTCACCTTCTCAGGAGTCCCTACTTTTTATTGACCTTACCGTCCGATTCTACTTTTTAAGGAAAACCTAATTACATAAGTATTTGAAACACTAGCCTATCTTGACGGCAATTTCATGGATTTCATTACCCACAGTACTGAATGGTGTGTACTATTCATCTTCCTCCCGTTTTCACACGTAGGCCAAGTTTGATAATCGAATAGGTTAGGGGCGGATGACAAAATAAGGGTAGCATTCCCCGCCTCCAACTTTAAGTAATCGGCCTTGAACCAGTTGTTCGAGTAAAATCCGGCCAAATCCTTATTCGACTGTGCTTAAGGCGAAGTGACCCACAGTCGAACAAGTGGAGTAAGCTACCCTAACCGGCGCTAAAAGTTCGATCTCTTTGGGGCCACTTTGATAGTGGAATAAGGTGGGTTAAGATGAATTATTCGTGAATGGGTGAGTTATTCAAATCTGAGAGTCAGAATATATCACTCGAGATCGGATAAGGTTAATACCCTTAAGTCGGGGTTAACTTATTCCACCTCTCTCACAAGAATATCTTACCCAACCTCATATAGAATAAATATCAAATCAAAAATATGAAAACTCAAGAATAGTCGACTCCGGACTCACCTGGGTTAACTTATCCTAACCTATTATATATCAAAGTGACCCTTAACATGTTTCGACCCTTAACGTTCTATGCCGGATTAAAAACTAAAAATAAAAATTAATGAACAAAGTAAGGATCTTCACACGCAGGCAACTATTCTTCCCAAAAATAATAATGTGTACGGGCATACAAATTAAGGTAACACCGGCAACATCCCCCCATCCATCCATTCACAACTTGCTATTTGAGGGCTCCGTGTCTACTAGCTTCAGCCCATAGCTCTAGTAGGACTCGTTACTCTCGCGAGCACCACACGCCGTGCATACTTCCATACAAATTAGGCACAACAAGATATATATTACCCTGAGAGACTTCTCCTTAATGCGGATGTGTACGTTCAGCTGGGAAATGATCAGAGATTACTATGTATAAACTTTCGGCTATCATATATCATATATACCCTTGGATATGCTCGACAAATAGAAGGGACTGCAAGTTATTATAACTCACTCTACTACGGTTAATTAATTACCTTATCGTACGCAAATCATTTACAGATCACAATTCAATACCCTTATAAAACAAAAATAAAAAAACAACCATGAGAGTGTTGTGAACGCGTCACGTGGTGAACTGAGAGAGAGAGATGGGGTTTCTCCCTCTCCGAGTAATAAAGGGTGAAAGAAATGAGGACAAAACAATGAAACGCGCGCTATAGGGGACATGAAAGAACGGTGGACAAGTACAACCTACAGATGACACTCTAATGGAGATAGAAAGAATTTACACTGTCCGAACTCCGGTACATGGCGGAGATAGGGGTCCGAAGACCCTCTCACGCAAACTGAACCCCTTCCCGGTAGGCGTAACCCACCGTTCCGAGAGCAGCTTTTCAGATACCGAATTCGAGTCCTGGGACTCTACGTAATAGAATTTGACAGACGGGAAGACACGTAGACTCGGAAATTGTAACGATATATCACTCCTCGAACAGTTACAAGAACAATATGAATAAAGGCACACCACCGCAGGACATTGGTCTTTGCGGGGTTTTAACAATAATGTTGTAATATGAGCAGTAATTAATATATATACATCTAGAAACTACCGCGAGACATTGGCCTTACGGGATTTTTTAAAGCAATATAAATAATGAATAAAAGTATATACATATACCACCACGAGACATTGGCCTCTGCGGAGTTTTTAATGCATTATAAATAATAAATATAAACATATATATATACCACCACGAGACATTGGCCTCTGCGGGGTTTTTACTATGACATAGATAATAAATATAAGTATATAAATATATGAACCACCACGAGACTGTGGCCTCTGCGGGGTTTTTATTGTGACATAAATAATAAGTATAAGTATATACATATATATAGAAACCACCACGAGACTGTGGCCTCTGCGGGGTTTTTAATGCGACATAAATAATATAAATAATATATATATATATATATATATATATATATATATGTATATATGTATATATAGAAACCACCACGAGGCTTTGGCATCTGAGGGGTCTTTAATGTGACATAAATAATATAAATAATAAATAATAAATAAATAAATATATATATATATATATATATATATATAAACCACCACGAGACTGTGGCCTCTGAGGGGTCTTTAATGTGACATAAATAATATAAATTATATATATATATATATATATATATATATATATATAAACCACCACGAGACTGTGGCCTCTGAGGGGTCTTTACTATAATATAAGTATATGTGACTGGAAAGAAAAAGGGATCAAATAAACCGCCGCGAGATGTTGATCTCCACGGGGTTTTAAAGCAATGATAGGGGAATGCTGAAATTAAATAGTTAGGAATTAGAAAGTAAAGTGCAGAAAATAAAATGCTGAAATGGAAACAGTTGCGGGAGGTGACCCACCGCACCAGTTAGGAATTAGATATACAGAAAGTAAATCACAGAAACCGCCGCGGGGAATAATCCTCCGCGCGGGTGAGGTCTGAGACAGAAGAAGATAACCGCTGCGGGAAGCAACTCTCCACGGGTGTTATTAAAACAAAGATGATCAAAATGGAGCGCGCGTTAAGAGTGTTGTGATCGCCAGGGACCGAGGGTCCCGAGTGGATTGATTGATCACTTTTGCCTTTGACACGGGAATTACGTGGGTTCCTTCTTCCTCTTCTTTCGACAGGCCGAAGAAGAGGGCCTTTAACTGGTTACCTCTTCCACAAAGAATAAACAGAGAAAAATAACTAAGTGAGAACGACGGCGGTGTAGTACCAATCCTTAGGTAATGAAACTGTAAATAACGTAAACGAACACATACCTGGTTGGTGTGTTTAAAACCCCTTTAGAACTAAAAGGGTGGGAGAATGACATGATGAAATGCACAAACACAAAGACACTCACAAGCTAGGCCCTCTCGGAGAGAAAGGCATGGCACATATGTTAAATGATGCATGCGATATAATTAACTGACTGATTAAAAATAAGGGGAGAAAAGCTTATCGGTGGAGGCCAGCAACGAGCTTTGAGAAGGGCTTCAATATCACGAGCGTGGCACGACCGAAGGACTTCAAAACGGACTTCAGAAACTGATTAGGCCGAACATAATAACACACACAAGCGTATACATGTGAATGATAAGTATCTTTATATAAACATATATATAAACATATTATACGTCTTAAAGATATTTAACATATTCATAAATACAAATGTGTATAAACATACACGTAAACTGGTCAAGATAGAAGAACAAGGATTTGAGAGAAAGAAAAGGAGAGAGGAAAATTAATTTTATTATTATTTTTTTTAAAAACTTGTTTAGAAGAGAGAGGGTGTAAACTTAAAAGAAAATAAAAATGAAAGAAAGAAAGAAAAATAAGAGATAGGATAAATATCTCTTATATATATTTATATATATATATATATATATATATATATATATATATATATATATAGGAGGGAGAGACGAAGAGAGAGAAAGAGAGGGGGTACGAGAGGAGAGAGAAAGAGAGAGAGATGGGAGAGGAAGAGAAAGGAAATAGAGAGCGGTTGAGAGAGAGAGAAAGAGGGAGAGAAAAGAGAGAGGGGGGGCGACAGAGAAAAGAGAGGGGGAAGAGAAGAGAGAGGAGAAAATAAAATAATAAAAAAAGAAAGAAAGGCAGAGAGAGAGGGACCGGCAGGGAGAGGAGAAAGAGAGAGAGAGAGAGAGAGAGGGAGCCGCGTCGCGGCGAGAGAGAAAGAGAGAGGGTGAGTGAGAGTTAACGGGAGAGAGAGAGAGGGACCGGCAGGGAGAGGAGAAAGAGAGAGAGAGAAAGAGAGGGAGGCCGGGGACGGGAGGCGACCGTGAGAGGGCGTCCGCGTTGGGGGGCTCTGCGACGGCGGCGTGGGGAGGTGACCGGAGGGTGCATGCGGCAGTGGGCGGACGTGGAGGTGAGTGGCGGCCGGCGGACGGTGCATGCAGAGGTTGCTGCGGCGATGGAGCTCGGACGCGGACGTGGGCGGCTCTGCGACAGTCGGAGGTGGAGGAGAAAAGGTGGTGGTGAAGTCGACGTGGAAGGTGGCCGAAGGGTGTAAGGCGGTGCGTGGTGGTGGAGAACGACGATGACGACGGCGGTGGAGGGCTTCCCGGCGGGCTTCACGGCAGGGGGGAGGGCTTCCCGGCGGGCTTCACGGCAGGGGGGAGGGTGTCCGGCGGTGCAGTCGCGGCTGGGTTTTGCGGTGAGGTGGGCTGGAGGTGGCTGGAGACGTTGCGGTGTAGTCGGGGTTGCGTTGTGGTGAGAGGGGGGGGCGCTACGGGTGTAAAAGGGAGAGAGGGAGAGTTGTGGGAGAGGGTCTGTTGCTTGGAGAGGAGAGGGAGTGAAACCGGAGGGGGGTCGGCTGGTTCGCGGCAAGAGGTGCATGCGCAGGGGGTCTCGCGCGGGAGATGGCCAGAGGGGGTTGTGTGTGTAAGATGAGACGAGGGGAGTGGGAAGTGAAAGATGGATAGGGAAGTGATGGGAGGTGTGTTCGGAGTGGGGGAAGTGGAGGGCTGCCGTGTGAGTGGGGGTGAGAACAGGAAAGTGGGTTGCGTGAGAAGGGGGGTGAAAATAGGAAATAGAAAGGGACTTAGAGAATAAGACGGGTAGGGAATATTATTTTATTATTAATTATATTTTTTTTATATTTTATGTTTATTTGTTTTGTTTATTTTTGTTTGCTTTTCTTATGCTTTTTTGTTTATTATTGTTATTATTTTTTTTATAATCATCATATCTTTTACTTTTCAATAAATATATTTTTATCAATTATATATATATATATATATATTTACAAAAATAAATTTATTATTAAAGAAGATCAACTACATATTTTTTATGTAAACATAATTGTACACATTTTTTTGAATTTCATTTTCTCTTTTGTTTATTTATATATATATGTATTTTAATTTTCTCCCTCTCACAAAATAAATGTAATTTAACCATAATTACGGAAATCACTCAAATAAAAGAAAATGTAAGCCACTTCAAGGCATTACGGTACAATATGAGATTTACTTATCGTAACGTCAGAAATGGCGTGTCTACAGCTGCCCCGCCTTGGCATCCACTTTGTAGGGGAGGGGCGTGTAATGGAATGAAATGAAGTGTATTGAAATGAAATGAAGTGGACTGAAAAGTCGATGCCAAGGTGTGATGAGACATGCTTCGAACATCACGCGATGGGAATCTTTCCCGAGTTTCACGAAGCAACCTTGAGGAAGGTTCTCCGAAATCCACGATTGTTTGGATGGTAAACAAACTGGGAAGGACATTGTGTGCGCTGGGACACGAACAAACTAAAAGGACCAACTTCACGGTGCGGAAGTACCTGGGTCGTAAACCTCAGGTTTCACCATTGGAGAGCGGTTACCAGCCATTGTGGACGTGCTACAACCAAGGTGGATCCGAGGGGAATAAACAGGTGATTGGAGACAAATCCAAACAATGGTTTCTTCCAGAGAAACATCCCAAGGCAACCTCGGGAAAACTCAGTACTCGACTCGGAATGGAATATCCCATATTCAAGCAATCACGCACAGTAGCTCACATAATCAAAGCAAGTGAATGGTTTTCCACGATGAACTCAAAGTCCTACATGAATGCATGCTGGTGTAGACACGCCATTCTTGACGTCTCCTGAGAAAGTCTCATATTACTATACAACGCCCCGCAACGGCTTACGCATTTTGAATCGCTCGAGTGCTTCCTTTTCTTGGGTCTTCTTCTGTCGTTTTTGGCATCCGGAATCGTCTCGTCACGGCATTCGGACGACATCAACACCAGTCGGACGCATCAGGAGGTTCCGGAATCAGGAAGGGGGTCTACCGGGCGGTCGCCGACGCCTGATTTGAGGACCCGGGTGGGTCTTAATGGGGGCGTCCAGGCCCCTGGACGCCCCCATATTTTTAATTTATTTTATTATTTTCTCAGGGCCCAAAAATAAATAAAAATATATATATTTTAATGGAGGCGTCCAGGCCCCTGGACGCCTCCATAAAAACTAATAATAAAAAATATTTATAAAATGCCACTTGGCATAAAAAAGACAAAAAAATAATTAAAAATATATATATATTAATGGAGGCGTCCAGACCCCTGGACGCCTCCATAAAAATAAATAAAAAAATTAAAATGCCAGCCCTAGCATAAAAAGACAAAACATAAATAAAATAATATATTTATGGAGGCGTCCAGGCCCCAGGACGCCTCCATCAAATCCCTCACGGGCGCCGCCCACCAAAAATCCAAATTTTAGAGACGTCCGATCAGCTGGACGCGCCCATTTCTAAATCACGAGGCGCCGCTCACAAAACCACGCGTTGTGCCAAACCGCGTGCGGCCGTCGTCGGTTTTCGGTGGACCTGCTTGAGGCGTCCGGGACCCTGGACGCCTCCACAAAAGTATTCTAAAAAAATTAATAAAAATAGAATAAAATATTATTTCGGCCCTGATGGAGGTGTCCAGGGTCCTGGACGCCTCCACCCTCCGGACCTCTATAAATAGAGGCCCAACCCCTCAGTTCTGGGGGAGTTTCGAAGTGATCCGATAGGCTGCCGGAGCCCAGAGGCTACGGAGTCATTTTCTAACCCGTGGGTCCTTTTGTAGGTGGAGGTTCTGCCGGCTTCTCGGGTGCTCACGCTCGCGAGAGGAAGATCGTCTTCATCCACCGCGCTTCCACGTCGTCCCCACGCTGCCGGAGCTCCGCCGGATTTCACCCTTGGCTCATCCAATAAGCCTTTTCTTCCCCTTTTTCTTCGTAGTTCTTTTGCATTCATCATCTCGCATCCTCTATCCCCCTTCATAAGGGCGCCTCTTCTTTTATACTTCTTACATCCATCATCTCATTTTCCTCCTACTCGAGTCCGAGAGGGGTTTAAAAGATAACACCAACCAGGTGTGTGTCTTGCCATCATTTCGTAATTTTTATCGCAAGGATTTGAATACTACACCTCCATCTTTCTAATCCACTTGTCATTTGTTTGTCGTTGTTTTGCAAGGGTAGCCGAGGAAAGCCCTCTCCGTCGGCCGGCCGGAGGGAGAGGAAGAAGCAACCCGCCATCTCCCGCTCTTGAGGTAGGCGCGATTACTTTCTTATTTTGGGGTCTTTCGGCCCCTGGCGATCACATTTTATTTTCGAGGCCGCGGCGAGTCACTTCCCCAATGACCGTTTAAATTTCCGTTCTTATATTCTCTTATACTCTGTTATATTCTACTCATATTCTCGAGGCCGCGGCGAGTCACTTCCCCAATGGCCGTTTAAATTCCCGTTTTTATATGTTATATTCTTATCTATTCGTGTTCTCGAGGCCGCGGCGAGTCACTTCCCCAATGGCCGTTTAAATTCCCGCTCTTTGTATTCTCTCTATATTCTGTCATCTTATTATCTGTTCATATTCTCGAGGCCGCGGCGAGTCACTTCCCCAATGGCCGTTTCAATTCTTGTTATATAATTTTTGCACCATTCCCGTCCCCCCGAGGCTGCGGCGAGTCACTTCCCGCTATGGCCGTTTAAATCCCATATTTTGCTATATCACACTTGTCCCGCTCGCCCCGCCGGAGCAATCTCCCGTGGTGGCCCCTTCTCTCTCTTCTCTTATTTCTGTGTTGCAGTAACAAACACCAAAGGAAAGAAAAGAGGAGCCCGCGCGCGCCCCGCGTCCTCTCCGCTCTTCCCCGAACCGCGTGACGTCGCTCACAGATTGGCGATCACGGTGGGACGTCTACTGCTTCCTTTCGGCTACCCTTGCAAGTTCGGCACCACCCGTGCCTCTCCACCTTCGCGCCCGCGCGCGCCCCCGTTGTGCTCACGGCAGCACCGTCAGTTTTGATTGGTTCTTTGTTTATTATATGTCTGTTATTTCTGTTGTTTTCCCACTCCATATATCTGTCAGCATTCCATTGCATACATCCATTCCTTTTTTCTATCCTTTTTTTCATTTTTTGAGGATCACCCTTTCCCGGTGAAGGAAGGACTCTCCGTTTGGGAATTCCTCTCAACGGACTAGAATCTCCTACACTGGGACCTCCGTAAGTCCCCGACATCGAAGAATCTCCTCTTCGTTCACTGGGCTGGTTGTACCATTGAAGTTCCCCGGAGTTAGTCATTTCATTCGTGGTGAGACGAGCGGCCCTAGCTGACACGGCGGTGAAACAAAAACAAACTAGGGTCCCCATTTTGTGTGAACTTCGGATCTCGCTAAAAATATAAAAAATCATCAAAATCAAAACACAAAAAAAAGGGCGTAAAGGCATCCACTTGTTTGATAATCTCTGCTACCTACTTGCTAGTGTATGTTTTTGCGTTCTGGGAAAACTGTGAGCATGTCTCACGAGTCTTCTGAGGAAAACCACCCTAGTCGTGGTTTGACAGCCGACCCGCAAGTCTATGCTATGGACTCGGGTCCTTCTCATGACCCCCCACATGAGGTGCAGGTTATTGCCGGGGACACGTCCCCGCCACAGGATATCACTTCCTTACTGGGCGTCCTCGCCAACACGGAGCTTACCTCTGAACAGCTCCGGGCCTTCCAGGCCATTCTAAAGGGGAAATCTGTTTCCCCCACGCCCCAGGAACCAACTCCGGCCATCGCACCTCTCCAAGAGTCCGTGCAGGCCATTCCATCTCCTTCATTGGCGCAAGCCATCCAGTCTCCCTCGCTTCAAGGTCAAGCGAGCCAACAACCACCCTCATTGCAGTTCCCATCACAATCTCAAACTCCCGTTGTTCCCCAGACACCGCTTCAGCCGGGGCCAACTGTCGGCGGTCCGACAGCTCCCTCTTATTCGGGGTTCCCCCCTCAAGTCTCCGGGAGACAGTTTCTCCCCCAGTGGCAAGTGCCACCTTCACCCCCAGAGGAGCTCGCCCAATCGCTCCTCAATAGGTTCAACCGCATGGACGAGCAGTTTCAAAATCTGAGAAGGATGGTGGACGTGAAAGCCACCCCGGAGGTTGCTTTGCCAATCCTTCCCGTCATTCATCTTCCTCCCTCCGAAATGCCCACGTACCGCAGATACAATGGTACCGGCAACCCCTTCATTCATCTCAAGGATTTCATGTATGAGTCCTCTTACTGGCAAAACGATCAGAGGTCCCTGGCATACCTCTTTCGGAGATCATTGGATGGTCCCGCGCTTGAGTGGTTCTATTCTCTGGAGCCCTGCGAGGCCGAGAATTTTGAAATAGTCCAGAGAAGGTTCTTGCAGAAATATAGGGATAGGGTCGGTCCCTCACTCTCCATTACCGACCTAGTGGCCGAAAAGATGAAACCCGACGAGGATTTTGTCCGATATGCTGATAGATGAGGTCTCTGGCGGAAAGAATAAGGGATACCCTCTCCGAGCCCGAACAAGTGAAGATGATTGTGTCTAATGCAACCCCACAGTTCAGACATGTCCTGGCCATGAATAAACTTACTACAATGGAGGAACTCTATGAAAGGGCCCGATACATCCAAACCCAGTTAAAAGACTCCCCCATCATGAACATGTTTGAGTCGCCGAAGCCCAAAGTGGTTAGAAAGACAGGCGCTGGTGTCCCGGGCGGAGCCACAGAAGGGGTCGTGACAAATGAGCAAGTCAGTGCGGTCAACAATGCCAACTATGCAGTCAACCCAAGGACTCCACAAATGCCCCGACTTCCCCTTCAACCAGGTCCTTTCCCTCTTCGTCCTCCACCCCAAAATAATCCACCCCAGGATAATATGCCTCCATTACGCCAACCCCAGCAACAACAACCACAACCTCAGCAACAACAACCACCGCTTCAGTACAACCAAGTTCCACCCCCTGGGAACTATGCTCCCCAACAGCAACAAAGGAGGCCGCTCGGTCCCAAGAGAGCCTACTATCCACCATTGCCAGAAACCTTAGCAGACATTTTTAATGCCCTCATGGCATCAAACCAACTCGCCCTACCCAGAGAAAGGCCCGCGTGGCCCCCCAATGTTGATACCTCCAAATACTGCGTCTACCACAGGCAGCCAGGACACACAGTAGATTACTGCTTCCATTTCAAAGATTACATCCATGATATGAATGATGAACATCAAATAGATTGGGATGAGATGAGACGGTACGTCGCGGCTCTCAAGGCTAGGAGACCTCCTCAGAGGCCACAGCAGCAGTTACAACAGCAGCAGCAGCAGCAACCACAACAACAACAACAGCCTCAGCAGGCCCCACAACAACAGCCCGACATGGGAATAATCCAGAATCCATTACCAGAGCATGAAAATTTATGTTTTTTTTTTAGTTAATGAACCTAACTAACCAGCATGAAAAATTTTCTTTTGTTTTGATTGTTTTTTTATTTTTATAGAGTTTTCAAGAAATTTTCAGATTTTTGTAAGGATTTTTTTCAGAAATCGAAAAAATAGAACCTGTTTCGACGTTTCTGCCCTTTAGCGATGCTTCCGGGCTTTCATCGAGGCTTCATTTTCTGAGGATTGTAGGTCCGGTCTTCCTCTTTCTTTGCTTTTCGAATTTTTTTCTTTTTCCTGCACAAGTAAAAAGAGCAAAATTAATATTCACATATATACACCAAACACAAGAATATCCAACTATCAACATAATTCACTCCCCGGCAACGGCGCCAAAAATTTGATGTCTGCTCGACAGTCGTTGTTAAAATTGTCGTGCCATACAAATTTCAAATATTTATAACCGCACTCACTCACTTATGGATTTGAAAACATGAGTATAATGGTAAGTACGGGTCGATCCCACGGGGAAGGAATTTGGTTATTTTTCTTAGTTGGAAAATATTCTTGTGTTTTGAAAAATCAATTGTTGGAATTTGGAGTGCGATTATGAAAACTTAAATTGGAAAACATAACAGAATTCAAGTGAAAATAGGGGTTGGAAGAAAATGCATAACTTCAAATATAGACAGAATGAGAAGAAGTGTAAAACATGAAAGTTGTAGAGAATTGAAAAAGGAAGAACTTTTATGAAGAATACAGAAACAGAAAATGAAAGGAAGATAAGGAAAAACTTGAAAAACTATGACATATTGGTTCGGATGAACAGTAATTGACAGAAAACTAGCACCTTGAAAACTTAATTCTAAAGCTCAAAAGAAGAGGAATTTGACAAAGTGCAAGAAGAATAAAACTTAGATATACAAGAGAGGAACAACTCTTATGAAGAACTCAGAGTTATTTGAGGACTAGAAAGAGTTCCAAATGAATAAATGGAAGAAGGTATCACCACGGATGAACAGTAAATGCACAGGACAGCATTTAAGAAAACAGACCAGAACTCTATGAAATAGGAAGAATTTAAGGAAATGATAAACAGAGAAGTTGAAGAAGACTTGTAAATAAACAACTTTTGTGAAGAAAGTAAATTGAAATAAAGATTACAACCATGCGAAATAAGGCTAAGAACAGGCTGAATTCAAAAATGAAACTTTTATTGAAATAAGAACAACTTACAACTTTGACTTCAAAAGCTTTGAAAATACAACTTGATGCACTCAACAACTTCAGAAATGTAAAGAACAACTTACATTACAAGTGACCAAAGCTAGCTCTCCCCCTACTCAACCTTGCCATCTTGCTAATTCTACTTGCTAACTAACTTGCTAACTAACTCATTCAAGACCAATGCACCCTTTATATAGGGGTTACAAAAAAAACACTCCATCAATACAAACAAGTGTACCCAATTTTAACCTAAAATGGTAGGTAGGTAGGTTCTGCCCACTTTGCCATTTTTTTTTCGGATTTTTCTGAATTTTTCTGATATTTTATGGCCTTTTCTTCTCCTTCTTTCTCTCTTTCTCTTTCTGCGGGCGCAACGCGCCGACCGGCGCCAACCTGTTAGGCGGCCGGCCGTGGGCCCGCCGTGCGCCCGCCCGCCTGGCCGCTGCCTACCGTCCGCGTGTCGCGCCTTGGGCGCGTGCGCCCCGCGTCGCCTGCCTCGTGCTGCTGCCGCGTGGACGCGGTTTGACCGCGCGTGAAGCGCGCCTTCGCCGCTGACCCAGACCCGCGCACGCCACGAACCCCCCCCCCGCTCGCTTCGCCTTCTCGCCTCGTCGCCCGTGCGGGCGGCGAAGGCGGGAAGGGCGGGGCGGGGTTCAAATATTTTTTTTTGTTTATATATATATATATATAAAAATAGTTAGAAAATTCTAAAAAATAGTAAATAAATTTCTTTTTTTTGTTCTAAAAATTTTTCTTTTCTTTTTGAACAAGTCCTTGGGCTTTTGGCCCATTCAAAATAATATTTTTATTTTCTTTATTTTCTTTTTCGTGGAGCTTTTCTCGTACTACATGCCTGCATAAATACATAAAAATGTAATTAAAATTTATTTAATTTCATAAAAATAAACATTGGATACAAAATCAACAATAAGTGTGAGAAGTGTATATTGATCATAATTTAAGCTCATAAAAATGTGAATAATTATGAATTAACAAGGAAAAATACACACTTATCACACCCCCCAACTTACTCATTGCTAGTCCCTTAGCAATGCACATAATGAAAAATTTTAGGACTAACAATAGTTTAAAGATATTCAGGCCTCATTTCCAGTTCATCTTTCATAGAGTCAACTACAGATCAGGAATATGGAGTAATTATCACAGATTAGCCTTATGTCGGAAATTCAGGTACATGATCAAGAATCTAATCAAAATTCAGTAGCACTTGTGCATGTGTAATGCTAAGTCCACAGTGAAGACAATTGCATCCTCCACTTGCTATTCTGAACAAATGCCTTTCAATTCTGCACTTCTTACTTAGAGCGTTCAATGCACACTAGCTTTTTGTCTGCCTTATTGATATGTCCCTTTTGGGATCACTATCTATATATTTTTTTTCTTTTCTCCTTTTCTTTTTTTTCTTTACACACATGATGCTGCACTACCCTTCACTATTTTACACGAACCTCAACACGTCTTAGGTGAAGTAGGTCCGGTGCCACAGATCAAAGTTCCCTTTTCCTTTTGACGCGAACCTCAACACGTCTTAGGTGAAGTAGGCCCGGTTACTCAGAATCGGAGCATTTTTCATGGTGCTTTATTTTTTTTTCTCGTACTTTTCTATGGCAGAAAGCTTCTAACATATTTCTTCTTCAGAAAATGCAGAATATCAGACAGTTTGTCTCAAATAACAGAAGGCTTGTCCTTCTTGTTTCATTAGCGTGCAACGTGATTTTTCTTTTCTTTGAAAGTGCATCTGAACTTTTACAGAGATTCTTTAAATCAGTTTTCCATGGCTAGAGTAAATAAATTATCCATCATCCGAGTCTCTAGTTATTTCCATTCTAGAATCACTTTTCATGCGACATGAATCAAGAAATTCAACTCGGGGAAAACTGTTGTTTCACATGACAATTCAAGAAAGTAAGAAAAAAAATTTGTTGAAATTTTTAGAAAATTTTGAAAAGTGTTGAAAAGTTTGAACTTTATCTCCCCCCCAACTTAAATGACATTGTCCTCAATGGCATAAACAGTAGAAAGATCAGAGGACATGTAAAGAGATAATATAGTTGAGATGGAAGGATACAACCTGATGGCGGGGTAAAATGACGAGGGCGTCGGTGCAGCTTGGCCTGACAACTGAAAAATAAACATACTAAAACAAGAAATCACATCAGAAGCCAGGAATTAACACAAGGAGTGGGACCCAATGTTCATGCATTTCAAAAGGAATCGACCAATGATGGCAACGTGAGTTACGGAGCTGGATTTCCCGCAGAAATGTCCCCCTATTACGTGTTTTGGGCGAAAGGTGGTTACAACGGGACAAGAAACACAACGAATCTTTGGACCGAAAAGAGAGAAAAAGTCAATAAAGCACGTCTCCGACTTGACCACTCTATATGGTAGAGTGGGTGCGAGATTAACGGGAGGATGACGTGTCGCAAAGGCTATGGCTAGATGTGATGGTGCGAGATGCTGATCACTCCTCGTCAATCTTATAAATACCCCCCTTTTCACTCGACCGGAGAACATCGAAGTTGTGAGAGTAGAGTCGAGTGAAAGGGAAGTAGTGAGTGTTGCTCAAAGTTCAGAATGGAGGGTGAATCAAGCATTAGAGCTGAAGGGGAGTCGTCTCGCTCCTCGAAGAGGAGTAGATCGGGCAGTAGTGCCAGGAGATTCTCTGAAGTTGAAGGACTTGTGAGTGAAAGGACTCTACCACAGCTTGTAAGTGATTCCTTTCATTCCTTTCTTCTTCTCTGTTCTTTCTTTGGAAAGCTTCCCATTTCTCACTTCTGGTGTATGTGCAGAGTGTGATGAAGTCACACATCTCGTGGGAGCTGGTCGTGGCTGCATATCGAGGGCTCCCGGACTTCCAGAAAGCGAGGTTGGATGTGATGGGATTCGAGCCCTTTCTCAGAATTGAGCCACTCAAGATCGACCTTGCCCTGATCCAAGCTCTACGTGAAAGATGGGACCCGGTAAGTAGGGCATTCTGATGCCGTGGGGGCATATGGTACCCAGCTTGGAAGATGTGGTCCGAATCACGGGCCTCAAAGTGGATGGGGAAGCAGTGACTGGTGTCACCTACGCAGATTACCGTGAAGGTGCCCATAACTTGTTGGGGATGGACTTAGATAATCGGAAGAACAGGTCAGTAGCCAGGGCATCGATCATGGAAGCTTTAGGGCTTACTGACATGCGTCCGCGTGATGATGAGTCCATAGAAGAATTTATGGAAAGGGCAGAAAGAGGTGCCCGTGCTATGTATTGTATGGATACCAGCAATTGGGAGCGGACCAATATGGATCTGAGGAGGTTCCTCCTCTTTCTATTAGGCAAGTTGTTGCTGGGGTCCAAGGGAGACAGTATCCACTGTCATTTCTTAGAACTGCTTGTAGACTTGGAAAGAGTAGGACAATACGCCTGGGGAGCTGCTGTGCTGGCACATCTGTTTACAAGTCTGTCGCAAAGGACAGATAAAGAGATGACACTAAATGGGTTTACGCCTTTAATCCAGGTAATGAAAATATTTTTTTTTGTTTTTATTTTCTGCTTTTTGTTTTTGTTTTCATCAATGACACATGATGGTGTAGCTGTGGAGCTACTATTACCTTCCAATGGGGAGGGCTCGACACTGTCGACCACTGACGGTCCCTCTAGCGAGACGGTGGCAACCCATCATGAGCACTGCACCTTTACCCTACCAACTGATGGTGTTCAGGCGAGAGTTGCAAGAGTTCCCTGCAACGATGGTAGGATAATTGTTTTCTCAATTTTTTTTTTCATTTATTTCATCATTTTTTTTTAACTGAGAAGATACGTGCAACCCATTAAAGGTGAACTGGAGGCCTTTCATGAACATGGTCGATGTTGACCAGCCTTGGGTAGTTGGAAGCCGCGCCCGGTTTGGACGGGACCTCTGGCTCCATTGCTTAAATGAAATCGAGCCCCTCAGGCTGCGATTAGCTATGCGCACCCTAGGGCTGGCTCAAGAATGGGTGGATATGACCATGTCACCTAGCGTCGGAAGGCAGACGCGTGGACCAGCCACCTGTGTTGATTGGAGAGTGCGCTTCCCCGAACAATATGAAGATTGGCAACGGGGAGGCACACTCGTGGAATCTCAAGCACAAGATAGCGATGATTACCTACGCCTCTACAGAGCAATGTATGCAGAAAGGCTCCAGCCTGGAGGGCTTGTAGAGGTAAGGAAACCATGTTTGTATCTTCTACATTTTGTTGTTTTAAATTTTTTTTTTTTGTTTGTGAACTCAAAAGCCATAACTGTAGGATGTTCGTGATACTATAATAACGAACTTACGAGCTCGTCTGGCGGACACGGAGCAAGAGCTGAGTGATACCAGAGCGGCTCTAGGTTCATCAGTAAGTATTTCAGTACATATTCCGGGTAGGCTTTGAGATTCAGGGCGCTAACCACTTAATGTCACCACATGTGCAGCGTGCTCAGCTTGATGCAGTTTCTTCGGCGATGGGAGCAGATGGTGTTTCTTCCAGTCTATGGATTCCCACATCCGAGCTGGATCAACTCCACGAGCAACTTGCTCATGCCACACAACGGGCTGCAGAGGCAGAAGGGATGCTTTCTGTACAGGTGAGGATTTCACCATTTAACATCCCTTATTCAAGTATTGCTATTTGCCTGAGATGAAATGTGTGGCAGGAGAAAGAAACACAAGAGGCACTTGCAAATGCCACTCAGAAGGAAGCTAGAATAACTGAGCTGGAAGAAGAACTACAGCGTCGTCCAGATGAGGATTCTTCAAGGGACGCTGTGGAGTTGAGAATCACCCTTCAATTAGAAAGAGAAGATAGAGAGAGAGAACGGGCTGAGAGAGAACAGGACAGAGACAGAGAGAAAGCCAAGAGATCGGCCGAGAAAGAGGAAAAGAGGGCCCTGGAGGCCCAACTTTTTGAATTGAGGACTAGTCTCGGCCTAGCCGAGCAATGGCTGAAGGATGGCGAAGAACGCTATCGAAGAGCACGAGAGCGTGGCTTTCGTGTCAGTAGCTTCTTTGCTGCCCCCTCAGATCGGCGTCCATAGTGCGGTAGTAATACCGCTGCTCTCGGCTTGGGAATACCCTCTAGAGAATCTTGCCCCAGAGAGCGGCAAGACAAGTAATGTGAAGAAAGAAGGTGGATTCCGATGTAATCTCTTTGTTTGCTTTTGTGTGTAATAAAATACTTTTTGCTTGGCTCTCCGTTGTCCTTATCTCTCGAATCCCTAAACACAGCTAATTTCCCACAACAATTTATTACCACACAAAAATCACTTAGGTTGCCTCCTAAGAAGCGCTAACTTTTATGTCGTCAGCCAGACACCATGTAGCTCATTAGCTCATTAACCAACGCGTGGCATTCAGAATGAGCCACCACGTGATCTTGTCTTCCTTCAAATTCCAGCCCTTAATCCATTGGAAGACAAGAGTAGACATGTATGGACCGGGGCTAGAAAGAGGCAGGACTCGCACATGATTGTTTGTAACATTAACCCTGTGTGCGATCCAGTTTTCAGCTTTAGATATCAAAAAATGATCTATGGCCAATAATTTGTCAAGATCAAGGTATAACCCTTGCATAATATCAATCCATCGGTCCCCTTCACCTGTATCGTCCCTCCTGATGACCTCTTTATTGACTACTTCCTCCTTGGGAACTTGGTCATCGAACGGTGGCTTAGGGATAAGAGTGTCATTATTAGCCACAGTCTTCCCAGTAACAGCCTCATGTGTTAGAAGGGTACTAATCAACTTGTCTTCCTGATGGGGAGTTAAATCAAAAGTGAATATTGTTGGTCCATCCCCCTCAGGTCCCAGAATGTCATATTGAAGAGGCTCATCTGGCAGGGGTAGCACGAGCCCAGAATCAAATTGATCCAATGATTCAAACATGAGGGGATCGGGCTCAATGGGTAGATCAAATTTGAAAGTTTCTAATAAAACCCCTTTATCACACTCATCATTTAATAGAAAATTGTGAATCAAATTTCCCAATAATGAAGTGGGAAGATCAAATGTAAATTGTTCCAGATCGGCCCCTTCATCAAAGGTAAGATCAAATGGGAATTTTTCAAAGACGGAGCTTTCATCATACTCATCACTCACCTGAAGATTCTCAATCAAATTTTCCAAAAATGGGGTTGATAGATGAAATATAAACTTTTCGAACAAGGCCCCATCATCAAGTTCTTCCGAGGGAGGAGAAGATTCAGAATTAAGTTCCACTAAATCAACATGATTATTAATCATAAAGCAATCCTCCTCGACATGTAGATCCTCAATTAAGTTGTTTGGGCCACTAATTTTCTCAGTGATATTCTCAATCTCAAAACATTCATAGAATGGGGTGATGATATCAATAGGATCATTTGTATTCTTTAATTCATCCCCTAATTCCGTCCCTTCCTTCATCATGGTATGGCTTGCGCACTCCCCCTCACTCCCAATAATGATATCTTGAGCCAAAATGCCAGGCATCGGATCATCATCATCATCATCATTCACGTATCGAGGGGGTTGGTTGAATATTGACGAAGGGTCATGGTAAGTAGACTGAGAGTACACGCTTTGAGCTTCAAAGTAGTGGCCCGGTGAATCACCCTTAGTATGGACATTGAGTCCGAAATCGGGGTGAGATGAGTTGAGATGAAGTTGAGTATACATGGGCTGCTCGTGAATTGCTTGGGGTAGAGGTGTAGATAAATGGGTTTGGATTGTTGAATCCATCCAAGGCAAATTTGTGTGATTACTCCAGCCAAGATTATCATCATCTGCAACATGCTTGAGCTGAGAGAATCCTAGGGAATTTTGGACCTGTGCTTGGATGACGGGAGAGAGTCGGGCTATAGTAGGGCATTCACTCACATGGTGAGTGAGACTGGCACAGAATTCACACACTTCCATGAAAGTGTGGATTGGATTTTCCGCCTGTTTGACATGTCCTACAAGTTGTTGATGAGATGAGATAGAGGCACGATTTATTGAATTTTCACTCAAAATCTCAAATAGATCATATGCCTCATCTTCACTTTTGCTTAAAAATGCCCCTCCACAATATATGTCCACCATCTGCCTATCAAAATTGGATAACCCCTCATAAAATGTAAAGATAATTTGCCATCTGGGCAACCCATGATGTGGACATTGACTCACTAGCTCCTTTAATCTCACCCAAGATTCATGAAGTTGCTCTCCCGGACGTTGAGTAAATCCTGTAATCGCCCTTCTCATCATGTTGGTTTGGCCTATGGGGTAAAATTTTTTTAAAAATTCTGACTGCATATCTTCCCAAGTCCTGATAATCTTTCGAAAACTCCTTAACCAACATTTTGCTTTATCTTTTAACGAGAATGGAAATAAAATTAATTTAAGGGCATCATCATTAAAATTCTGAATTTTGATCAGTGAGCAAACTTCTAGAAAATCATCTAGATGCCTATAAGGATTTTCATTGAGATTCCCATAAAAAGATGGGAGCATCTGGATGAGACTAGGGCGAATCTCATATTGATCAACGTGAATATCGGGGAGTTGAATACAGGTGGAGGGCTGGTAAGAAGAAGGATAAAAATGCTCCTTCATAGGCGTGGGTTTCCCTCCAAGATGAATGGCCATAAAATGAATTTTGTTTTTACATTTTTAAGTATTTCAAATTATATATTTTTTTTCAATTTTTCAAAACTTTTTTTATGCAAACACAAACAAGTTAACACAAATTATCCTAATGACCTAGATGCGACTCAGACCTACAAATGTGGTTTCACAAAGTGATTAAAATGAACTTAAATTCACCCTCAGTATGTCCACCGGCCAGGTAAGGGGTGGGGAAGTGGGAGGTTCCCCCTACTTTCGTAGGGACCTTATTATACAAAACCACAATCCCGCTTAAGGCGTTTGCCATCCGACCGTCTTGCCTTAGACACCAGTTTTCATAAGAGGATAAACCTAAATATCACAGGAATCACAGTGTGATCCTAGGGCCAACGTCTACTGGCTTTTATTAAGGCCTAGGTAATGCAGAGATGCAAGGAAATTGTGGTTTTCGGGCTAAGGGAGGGTGATGAAATCCCCACCTTATCTTGTTAGGGGTGTTGCCCTTAAAGTATTTTGAAATGAAATGCACACCACAATTTCAAACAAGGGGTTCTTTATGCAAAAATGAATGCCAGACTGGGATCAGTAGAACGTACCTTGCCCCTCGCGATCTTCAAAATGCAATGCAGAAATTAAACAAAGATAAATTCTAAGCTAAATGATGCATGACCTAGAGCATGAAAGTGTAGTTTCTACTATTGCAATGAGGTCTTTTATTTGGTACAAATGAAGATTTTATGTTTTTTTTTAGTTAATGAACCTAACTAACCAGCATGAAAATTTTTCTTTTGTTTTGATTGTTTTTTATTTTTATAGAGTTTTCAAGAAATTTTCAGATTTTTGTAAGGATTTTTTCAGAAAGTGGAAAGATAGAACCTGTTTCTGAGTTTCAGCCCTTTAGCAATGCTTCCGGGCTTTCAACGACGTTTCATATCCTGAGGATTTCAGGTCCGGTCTTCCTCTTTCTTTGCTTTTCGAATTTTTTTCTTTTTCCTGCACAAGTAAAAAGAGCAAAATTAATATTCACATATATACACCAAACACAAGAATATCCAACTATCAACATAATTCACTCCCCGGCAACGGCGCCAAAAATTTGATGTCTGCTCGACAGTCGTTGTTAAAATTGCCGTGCCACACAAATTTCAAATATTTATAACCGCACTCACTCGCTTATGGATTTGAAAACATGAGTATAATGGTAAGTACGGGTCGATCCCACGGGGAAGGAATTTGGTTATTTTTCTTAGTTGGAAAATATTCTTGTGTTTTGAAAAATCAATTGTTGGAATTTGGAGTGCGATTATGAAAACTTAAATTGGAAAACATAACAGAATTCAAGTGAAAATAGGGGTTGGAAGAAAATGCATAACTTCAAATATAGACAGAATGAGAAGAAGTGTAAAACATGAAAGTTGTAGAGAATTGAAAAAGGAAGAACTTTTATGAAGAACACAGAAACAGAAAATGAAAGGAAGATAAGGAAAAACTTGAAAAACTATGACATATTGGTTCAGATGAACAGTAATTGACAGAAAACCAGCACCTTGAAAACTTAATTCTAAAGCTCAAAAGAAGAGGAATTTGACAAAGTGCAAGAAGAATAAAACTTAGATATACAAGAGAGGAACAACTCTTATGAAGAACTCAGAGTTATTTGAGGACTAGAAAGAGTTTAAAATGAATAAATGGAAGAAGGTATCACCACGGATGAACAGTAAATGCACAGGACAGCACTTAAGAAAACAGACCAGAACTCTATGAAATAGGAAGAATTTGAGGAAATGATAAACAGAGAAGTTGAAGAAGACTTGTAAATAAACAACTTTTGTGAAGAAAGCAAATTGAAATAAAGATTACAACCATGCGAAATAAGGCTAAGAACAGGCTGAATTCAAAAATGAAACTTTTATTGAAATAAGAACAACTTACAACTTTGACTTCAAAAGCTTTGAAAATACAACTTGATGCACTCAACAACTTCAGAAATGTAAAGAACAACTTACATTACAAGTGACCAAAGCTAGCTCTCCCCCTACTCAACCTTGCCATCTTGCTAATTCTACTTGCTAACTAACTTGCTAACTAACTCATTCAAGACCAATGCACCCTTTATATAGGGGTTACAAAAAAAACACTCCATCAATACAAACAAGTGTACCCAATTTTAACCTAAAATGGTAGGTAGGTAGGTTCTGCCCACTTTACCATTTTTTTTTAGATTTTTCTGAATTTTTCTGATATTTTATGGCCTTTTCTTCTCCTTCTTTCTCTCTTTCTCTTTCTGCGGGCGCAACGCGCCGACCGGCGCCAACCTGTTAGGCGGCCGGCCGTGGGCCCGCCGTGCGCCCGCCCGCCTGGCCGCTGCCCACCCTCCACGTGTCGCGCCTTGGGCGCGTGCGCCCCGCGTCGCCTGCCTCGTGCTGCTGCCGCGTGGACGCGGTTTGACCGCGCGTGAAGCGCGCCTTCGCCGCTGACCCGGACCCGCGCCCGCCACGAACCCCCCCCCCCGCCTGCTTCGCCTTCTCGCCTCGTCGCCCGTGCGGGCGGCGAAGGCGGGAAGGGCGGAGCGGGGTTCAAATATTTTTTTGTTTTTTTAATATATATATATATATATATATATATATATATATAGCTATATATATATATAAATAGTTAGAAAATTCTAAAAAATAGTAAATAAATTTCTTTTTTTTTTTGTTCTAAAAATTTTTCTTTTCTTTTTGAACAAGTCCTTGGGCTTTTGGCCCATTCAAAATAATATTTTTATTTTCTTTATTTTCTTTTTCGTGGAGCTTTTCTCGTACTACATGCCTGCATAAATACATAAAAATGTAATTAAAATTTATTTAATTTCATAAAAATAAACATTGGATACAAAATCAACAATAAGTGTGAGAAGTGTATATTGATCATAATTTAAGCTCATAAAAATGTGAATAATTATGAATTAACAAGGAAAAATACACACTTATCAGAAGTCGGGAGAGAGCAGGTGTGGCACCGGGAAAGTACCTCCATTCTTTCTACCTCCAACCCTATCATCACGCAACACCCTTGCCTTGCCCGGGTAGCACCTCTCTCTCATCAACCCGCGTCAGTATCACCATCACCATTTTCACTACCATTACGCCCTCTCATCCGTACCCCGACCTCCTATCAACCGACACTCTCTACTACGCCTTCACACCCTCTCACCTTCTCTCACTCCCCCACTTTACCATCCACCTCTACCACATTTACCCCTACGCCTTCTAAACCCCTTATCATCCGTCAACCATACATAACCCCGTCTTTCTCCACCACATCACCACTAATGCCTTCAAAATCACTCATCACCCACCATCCACCTCAAAACCATTACCTGTTTCAAACCTTACCCACTCCCACTTTGCCTCCGCCTCCACCTTCCAGACCCCTTATCCTTCATAATCCGCGCGATATCCCCTCTACCTCCACCATGCCTCCAGCTAACAAACCCCTCATCAGAATCCCTGCTCCCGTCATCACCCCTGCTTCATCAACCATTCCTCCACTACTACCCCTCAAACCCCTGTTAAAACCCACTGCTACCCCCACAGAGGTACAAAAGTCGCAGACAATGGTGCTCCGGAGTGGAAGGATTTTCCACCGGGTTTTCCCCCATAACAGTCAGAATCTTGAGCAATCTCAGCCAGATAAGGATGATGCAGAACAACCAGAAAGAGCTATCCCTGGAACACAGTATGACCTATTAAAACATTTGGACAAGACGCCTGCTCGGATCTCTATCCTGGAGCTTCTTCAAAGATCCACATCCCACCAGGCAGCCTTAATGGAATACCTTCAAAGAGTCATGGTTAATGAAGACCACCCCGTGGAGAAGATTTCGACAGTCCTGACCCCAACAGACACACAACCGGCCATCATGTTCCACAACTACGAGCTCGCTCCCAAGGAAGCTCGGAAATATGCATTGTGCATTTCAATAAAAATTAATGGGGTATCCATAAACCCGTGTCTTGTGGACACGGGTGCGTCCATAAATGTGATCTCCATGTGCACTCTTCAGTTGTGTGGGATCGACGAGGAACAAATAAGACCTTCCTCGATCACGGTCACGGCCTATGACAATAGCAAAAGGCCGCCGCAGGGGATGATTATCCTGAAGGCAGAATTAGGCCCCATGTCAATTCCCACGGAATTCCATGTCCTCGACATGGACCCCACATTTAAGGCTATACTGGGTCGCCCTTACATCGAAGCCATGGACGCTGTGCCTTCCACCAACCATCAGTGCCTGAAGTTTCCTTACAATGGGAGAATTATTAAAGCAGTCAGTACACCTGTCCTTCACGCAGTGGATGCTATCAACACCTCTCTGCCTTCTGTTTGGCCGTCTCATCGGCCCATATTATCACTGCTGGACGTGCGTGATCCCTCTCACATTCCACTAGCACCAAAGGAGCCGGTCAGGGCAACCGCAACATCATGTCTCCCTTTTCACTCCAAAGGTTGGAAGATTATGAGGAACATCGGCTATCAACAGGGAAAAGGTCTGGGCGCACAGTTACAGGGTATGCTCAAGCCGCCAAAGAAATTAGGCCGAACCGTAGGTTGGGCCTAGGCTTCAAAGGACCGTTCAAGGCAGATTGGAGCCCCTCACATGGACTCTATCAAACCACTTCAGCAGAGGACCCATTGTTCAGATGGGAGATTACCCACGAGAAGCATATGGGGGATCACATGCTGTATATTTGGCTGAAAAATGTCCGAGGATCACCAAAAGAGGCAAGATCAAAGATCCGGAATGCGAGTGGGACAAATGGTTCGACATACGGGACATTTCCGTTGCACTAGAAAGGATGTTCTCGTCTCCGCAGCTTGAAGGACCACCATTGATCTCGAAATACCAGAGAATATTACCACTCTTGCCAAGGTTCCAAACTATCCTCGTCCTCGCCAGAAGGACCCTGTCATCGACGGATCTTCATCCGTCCTCAGCATTGCCGTTGACGGCTCATTAGCCGCCATCTTCTCCATCCACTCGTCTCAGCCTTTGCTGATATCTTCTTCCTGGGCCAGACAATTGTCTGATGATCTTCCCAGGTCCCCTTCTCTGCTTACATACCTACGCGGGCTTTTCAACCCGCGCCAGGTCTTCAACCATGATCTGCTCTATGAGCCTCACAATCCTCTAGCCATAACCACTTTTCTCTCTCCTCCAATCTCTTTTCACTGCTTTGTCATTAAAAATGAAAATGAAAAAAAAACGTCAATTTTTAAACTCCCCAACAACACATCTTCGTTGAGGAAACCTCCTACATCTCCCACGGGGGCGTACCGCCTTGCGGACCACCCGTCCAAGGTCCGATGAGCGACCTTTTCTACCCCTCCTCTGAGGGGTCTTCTCCTGTACATTCTACACCATCCTCTTCGTCTTCTCTTCTTCTGTAAATATTGTCAGTCAATCTAGAAATGATAGGCCGAGGGTAGTACCTAGGAAGAAGTCCAAGGGGAGGCAGATCCCTCGTCGATTCCTTCTGGATTTGGCCGCCAGGTGTCAGGCCCTTCTTGTCATCCCCCAGTTGTTAGAAAATCCCATCCAGCTACCGAAATAGAATACGAGGGCGACTGTGCATCTGATGAAGGGTATGGAGTCTACGAGATCACGGATGAAGAATGCCCCACTGAAGATGAGGGTGAAGAATATGAGGATGCGGCGGGTGCATACGCTAGTGGAATGAGGAGATTCGACGAGCCGTCAACCGCCGTAGAAGAATCCACCAAAGAAGTCAACTTGGGAACTGAGGAAGACCCTAGGATCATCCTCATAAGTGACAACCTACCACCCTCTGAAGAAGAGGCATTAATTGAGGTCTCAAGGAATATAAGGACACGTTTGCATGGAGCTACGAGGATATGCCGGGTCTGGATTCAACCTTGGTCGAACACCGTTTAACCCTAAAACCAGGGTCCATCTCGGTAAAACAAAGGTTAAGGCGTTTCCACCCTCAAATGGCTTTGAAAATGAAGAAGAGGTCGATAAGCTCCACAAAGCCAGGTTCATTAGAGTCGTCTTTATCCTCAATGGGTGGCGAACATTGTCCCGGTCATGAAGAAAGATGGGAAAGTCAGGATTTGCATCGACTTCCGGGACCTTAACCGCGCGTGTCCAAAGGATGATTTTCCCTTACCTCACATTGATGTGCTGATTGATAACACGGCAGGCTACGAAACCCTCTCTTTCATGGATGGATTTTCAGGATACAATCAAATTCGTTTGGCAGAAGAGGATCAGGAGAAGACGTCATTCACTACCCCTTGGGGAACATATTGTTACGTGGTCATGCCGTTCGGATTAAAGAATGCTGGAGCTACTTACCAAAGAGCGATGATGGCCATATTTCATGACATGATGCACATATATCTGGAAGTGTATGTGGATGACTTATTGGTGAAATCAAGGACCAGGATGGAACATCCAGAAGTTTTGGCTAAGGTCTTGCAAAGGTCAAGAGAGTTCCAATTGAAAATGAACCCGAAGAAGTGTGTGTTTGGTGTGTCGTCAGGGTAAATTGCTGGGGTTCATTGTGAGTAAAAGAGGGATCGAGATAGATCCCGACAAAGCTAAGGCCATCAGGGATATGCCGCCTCCCAAGAATTTGAGGGAAGTCCGAGGTTTAATCGGGAGGTTGCAGTTTATTCGTCGGTTTGTGTCCCAACATTCACAAAGGTGTAGACCTCTCTACGAGTTGACCAAGCCAGGAGTAGAATTCCACTGGAATTCTAAATGTCAGAAAGCTTTTGAAGGGTTGAAGGAATATCTGGCTAGTCCACCCGTTCTCATTCCACCCAAACCAGAAAAACCTCTGATCCTTTACGTCTCAGTCTTGGATGACTCCGTGGGAGCCGTCCTCGCACAAGCTGATGAAGAAGGCAAGGAACGGGCAACCTATTACTTGTCCAAACTTCTCAATCCCTGTGAGCAGAAGTACACCGTCATGGAGAAAACCTGTGCTGCCCTCGTTTGGGTAGTGCAGAAATTGAAACACTACTTCTTGGCTCATGAGGTCCACTTGATTGCTCGATGAATCCTATCAAATTCCTTCTGGAGAAAGCCGTCCTTACGGATAGGCTAGCACGCTGGCAAAGTTTTCTCTCTCAGTTCGACATCACCTACATCCAGCAAAAGGCGATTAAAGGCTATGCCATAGCCGAGCATCTCGCTCACCATCCTCTTCCCAAGTTCGATCCCGTCCAATCAGAGTTTCCAGATGAGGAACTAATGTCCGTCAACCAATCAGATGAGCCAATGTGGACACTATATTTTGATGGAGCTCTGAATTCTCAAGGGAGAGGAATCGGCATCGCCCTCCTGTCGCCTGAAGGCCTCACATTCCCATTGGCATACCAGCTCAAATTCCAGTCACCAACAATATAGCTGAATATGAAGCTCTTCTAGCTGGCCTAGAACTCGCTCATTCTTTTCGTATCACTGAGTTGCGAGTCGTAGGTGATAGTCAACTCATCCTTCGCCAGGTGCTCACTAAGTATCGCACTCGCGATCCCAAACTCAAGCCATACCAAGAACTCACTGCTGCCTTTGCCAAACTGTTCACAAACTGATCTTTGTTCATGTCCCTCGTCATCAGAATATTCTCGCCGATGCCCTCGCCTCGTTGGCATCATCCATAAGGTTCCCTCTAGGAAGTTGGTTTAAGTCCATTTCCATCTACAAACTTCACGCCCCTGCAATCGATGATGCTTCCTACGTAAATATCAAAGACAGGATAGCAAGGAAGATCCTGCAGGAAGATATCCTTGAGAAGAGGGAAATCATGTTGGCAGAGGTCGAAGAAGAACTGGCTGATGAAGAGAAACCATGGTTCTATGAAATTGTCAAATACTGCCAAGATCAGTCTTATCCTGAAGGGGCCACCACAGAGGACAAGAAAGCCATAAGAAGGGTGGCTCAGAAATATACTTTGGTTGGAGGTCTACTCTATAGGAGGAGCCTTACTGGTATTCTGTTAAGATGTCTTGGTGACGATGAGGTTTGGAAATGTGTAGAGGAGACGCACTCGGGTGTGTGCGGTGGCCACGTGAATAGTCAGATGCTCGCCAAGAAGATCATTCGGCAAGGCTTTTACTGGCCCACTATGGAAGAAGATTGTGCTGTCTATGTCCGTAGGTGTGTCAAGTGTCAACTTCACGCCGATAAAATCCATTCACCATCTTCCTCACTTCATCCAATATCCTCCCCGTGGCCTTTCTCCATGTGGGCATTCGACATCATTGGTCCCCTAGGTGATCCCAATTCCCTCACCAAGCAGAAATCTTTCATCCTTACTGCGACGGAATACTTCACCAAATGGGCCGAAGCCGAAGCTTACGCGGAAATCAAGGCGTCAACAGTCTGTAAGTTCATCATGAAGAACATCCTCGCCAGATTCGGCGTCCCAAGCACGATCGTCACCGACAATGGGCCACAATTCATTTCTCAGGACCTACAGGACCTCTGCAAAAGGTACGCAATTGCATTGCATCATTCATCGCCTTATTACCCACAAGGTAACGGCCAAGCGGAGGCCACCAATAAAACATTGCTCAAAATCATCAAAAAAACTGCGAGTCTAGTAAGTTTTCAGACTGGCCAGAAAAGCTTATCGAAGCTCTATGGGCCTATCGCACTTCAATCCGTACCCCCACCGGGCAGACTCCATTTGCCCTTACTTATGGTATGGAAGCGGTAGTCCCGTACGAGACTCTGATCCCTTCTCTCAGGGTACAATTGGACGAGGAATTTCCCCTCGACGATCGTCGTAATTCACTCCTCGCCCAGTTGGAACTCTTGGATGAGAAGCGACTGGCCGCTGCCGAACACGCGCGTGTGTATCAAAATAGACTCGCTCGCTTTTACCAAAAGAAAGTCGTTGAGAGAAAATTCAAAGTCGGTGAGATGGTCGTAAAAAGAATTTTTGTCAAACCTGGAGGGCCGCGTTCTAAGCTCCAACCCAATTGGGAAGGACCATTTGTAATTCAAGCCGTGTACCCTAGCAACGCCTACAAGCTAGTCAACGCCGAAGGGACCGAGTTATCCCACCCTTGGAATGGGCTTTATCTTAAGAAATACTACCCTTAGCACAAAACAAAAAAAATGATGAAAAGATAAAAAACATCAAAAACAAAGAAATATTGAAAACCACTAAAAATATGGAAAATTCAAAATGCCGATGCCTGGCAGTCACCATGTAGTTAAGTCCCTGCATCTAACCTTCATGTTAGGATAGGGCCCATTAAGGCTTGGTAGGCACCGGGTCTTGGTTTGCCAGAACCGTGGAGATCCCTGTCCGGCCACGTAGGCCTATGCTCGCTCGAAGGAAGCTAACATGTGCTCACTTATGTATTTTATTCAAAAAAAGTCGGTAGCATCACCTACGGTGGGGCCCCACCCAGAAGATCTCCGGAAGCTGTAATCTTTATTCTTTTCTCTTCGACCAAATGAGACAGTCGGCGCCCTTAAAACGCTGAGCATGAGAAACCGAAACTCAAACCCCAAGGGCAAGAGTATGATCCATTTCCTCGAGCATCGATCAGAGCACGAGAAGAGGGCAGTGTCCCCGCAGGCATACGAAAAGGGAGCCCACAAACGTCAAACGACTATATCTCCCTCACAAAAAGAAATACAAAGTCAAAATCAAGAGAAAAGCCTGGTCGTGACCGTGCCTGTTGCGATAAACGGAACCCCTCAAAGCAAAAGTCTGAATCCACAAAAGGGGCCGTGGAATGTAAATGCTCGAGATTTGTTCCGAAGCTGTCCGAAAGGAAAGAGTTGATGGGCCCTTATTCGCTCGCCGGGTTAACGGCTTTGCCGGTCCTCTCAGGAGGTTTATCCCCTACGCTCTTCCTTCTCCCTCTAAAGATGAAGGTTCGATGGAGTTTCTGAAGGGTGAAAACTGCCTAGGGTCTGCGACCTTATTTTAATATACACATTTGGTTGCCTACTTTGAAAAGTAAAAGCTATCGCTGCGAAGGAGTCTCTGTGTTTCTGGCTGGTCAAGACCCATGTTTACCACCTTGATGTCTTCTTGTTTAACCTCGGGCTTAGGCCAATGCAAGCGCGTCACCTATGGGTGCGACGGCGTCTGATTCCGGGTCAGCGTCGCGCGGTTGGTCGTTAGGGTTCCAGGGTGTTCCATCATATACCATCTAGAGTTGTGAGGAAATAGACCCGGGTCGGGCAAATCATTTACCTCGAACACCTTTTGGGTGAATCCCTGTGGTCGGAAGCGACTGGGAGCCTAAGCATGGCATGACGGTATTGTCATCAGGGTAAGTCTTAGCCGGCGGGATCATCATTCGAGGGGTCTAGAGGCCCAAATCAACCTAGATGTGCACTTAGGATACCTGGGAGGTTAGTAAGAAACCCCTGTTCTCACGTAGGTTAGGTGCCATTTGGGTGCTTGCCGGGCGTTAGCAACAAAAAAATTGAAATGATAAAAGCAACAAAAAAGGAAAAGAGAAAATGTACATATTTGCAAACAAAAAAATCTTTTTATGATAAAACAAAAAAATGCCAAATATAAAAAAGAAAACAAATCAATTTTGCATGATTGCATTTGCGTGCAGCATCTCACTTTAATACCGCTTGCATTCGTGTGCTTGCCTGTCGCATTTATCATCACCACTTCTTTCCTTGCCTTCGTTAAATAAAGGCTTGGCCCCTTGACCAGTTATCAAGGACAGTCACAGTGACCATTTGCTTATTGAGCAAGGGGCCAAGTCAGAACAGAAATTCTGATTTGTTTGTTTCAGTGATATGTGCAGGGATTCAGGCAACTGAAGCAAAGGTGAAAAACAAACAAACCGAACCTTGTATTTTATTCCAAAAAATAAAAAAAATTACATCAAGTTCCGCCCTCTCTCTCTGCATTACTCGTCCCACTACTCTCCGGGCAAAACGCTCTCAAAGGTGCTACCCAACTACGAAAAGCGGTACTCCTACCGCTCTGTACTCCCCTTCCTATTCCCACATCCCGGCGTTGATCCACGGAAGCAGCAGAGAAGCTACCAACACGAAAGCCACGCTCTCGTGCTCTTCGGTAGCGCTCCTCACCATCTCTCAGCCACTGTTCAGCAAGACCAAGGCTGATTCGGAGTTCGAATAGTTGGGCCTCCATGGCCCTTCGTTCCTCCCTTTCAGTCAATCTGTTGGCTCTTTCTCTCTCTGCGCCTCTTTCTCTCTCTGCACGTTCTCTCTCACGGTCTTCCCTCTCCAACTGGAGAGTGATCCTCAGTTCCACAGCATCCCTAGAGGAGTCGTCATCAGGATGACGCCGCAGTTCCCTCTCCAGTTCTGCTATCCTAGCCTCCTTCTGCGCAGCTTGGCAAGCGCTTCTTCCGTCTCCTTTTCCTGCCGAGTGTACCATCTCAGATACACGATAAGGCGTAAACAAGAGAACTCAACACTGAAACTTTTACCTGTATACAGAGCATCCCTTCTGCCTCAGCGGCACGCTGCGTGGCATGAGCAAGTTGCTCATGAAGCGAGTCAAGTTCTGAGGTGGGAATCCACAAGCTGGAAGAGGCACCACCCACTCCCATCGCTGGGGAAGCCGCGTCAATCTGGGCATGCTACGACCGCGTGAATTAGCAGCCAACATCTGGAATCTGGGGTTTTAATTAGGAACGTACTGTACACCTACCAAGGCGCTCGTAGCTCCGCGGGCATCGCCCGACTATTGTTCCATCTCTGCCAAGCGAGTTCGTAAATTCGCTATCATGGCATCCCGGACATCCTGCAGCCATACGAGTCAGCATTTTCACCAGAAAACCAAAAAAGGAGAAAGAAGAGAAGAGAAAAGGGGAAACCTACCTCCACAAGTCCCCGGGGTTGGAGCCGCTCTGCGTACTTTATCCTATATAGACGCAAGTAGTCCTCGCTATCCCGCGCCTGCGATTCTACAATCATGCCACCCCGTTGCCAGTCTTCGTACTGTTCAGGGAATCGCACGCGCCAGTCAATGCAGGTCGCCGGTCCTCGCGTCTTTCTCCCGACACGAGGTGGCGCAGCTGAATCCACCCATTCTTGAGCCAGTCCTAAAGTCCTCATAACTAATCGTAGCCGAAGTGGCTCGATTTCATTCAGGCAGTGCATCCACAGTTCCCGTCCGAACCGGGCACGACTTGCTAGAACCCACGGCTGGTCAGCATCGACCATGTCTGAGTAGGGTCTCCAGTTTACCATCGCTGCAGGGAACTCCTGTAGCTCCCGCCTTAGCACCATCAGTTGGTAGGTTAGGGGTGCCGCACTCATGATGGGTTCCCACCGCCTGGCTAGCGGCACCATCGCAGGTCGCCAATGCCGAGCTCTCCCCATAGGGAGGTAATAATAGCTCCACAGCTGCTCGGCGCAGGCCATCAGAACTTTGCAAAAACACAAAAAAAATACAAAACAAGCAAAACCAAAAAATACCTGGATGAATGGTGTGAAACCACTCACAGTCATCTCACGATCCGTTTCTTGGAATAGGCCTGCAAACAAGTGTGCCAGCATGGCGGCTCCCCAGGCATAATACCCTACTCTTTCAAGGTCTGACAGCAGCTCCAGGAAGCAACATTGGATACCGTCCCCTTTCGAGCTCAGTACCAATCTCCCCAAAAGGAAGAGGAGAAATCTCCTCAAATCTATGTTGCATCTTTCCCAGTCGCCGAAATCTGTGCAGTACACGGCGCGGCATCCTATTTCTATCCTTTCCATGAACTCTTCTGAGGATTCATCGTCCCGCCGACGAGTGTCGGTGAGCCCTAATGCATCCATGAGGGAC